>JAVJIF010031758.1:0-41449 GCA_038442645.1 Agave tequilana
AAAAAAAAAAAAAAAGAGATTTTCTCATTTTTCTTTTTCAGTATTTGAACAGATAGGAAATTGAGCAATTATACTTCCTCATTTTCTTACTTCCGCCCACTTCCTTGCAACCAAACACGCCCTATATATAATCAAAAAGGATTTGTAACATACCATAGAATATGTTGTGTGCTAATTTCAAAATAAAGAGAGTAAAAACAACCATTATTAATTTGGAGACAAAAGAAGCAAGGCAGACGTAAATTATTGATGGTACAATGTGGGGGCAAATGTAAAACTTAAATAGTACACCAATTTATTTGTCATCACATTCAGTATATGATAGAGGATGGGTCAATAAATTTGAAGCATCAATTATTCAGTTCCATGATCAAGAGAGCGAAAAAAAAGATTCCAACACATCCTCAAACGCGAAAAATGAAGTCCGTACACAATAGTTGATATTTTTAAGTTTACGGGCCAGTTCTGCAAATTCTTTAAGTGGTGTCTGAAAATTCTAAACTGGTTTTGTTAATTCTTGAATTGCATAATTAACAATTTAACAGCAATTTTTATGTTTTCTTTAATTTTTTCTTTCTTTTTATTAGGAGTTATTTTAGTGTTTTTTAACTTTATTTTTTCTATTAGGGTTGGAGTTTCTAATTAGAGTTCTGCTTCATTTTTTATTTTATTTTAGTTTCTTTGTTGTGTTGTTTGAGTCAGAATAGGAGTTTTATTGAGATTAATTCTTCACAGGGGTTTAGTTGGGTTTGAGTAGTTTTAGGATTTTATATATAAAGAGTTTATATTTGAAAAAAGAAAAAAAAATCTAATTTTGTATTTTGAAGATAGACTTTGGGTCTGTTTGTTTCGCCGCAAACATCACAAGTCGTAAGTCGTAAAATGAGAATGGGAAAAGTGAACCGTAGCAGGAAAAATATGTTACGTTTTACGGTGTTTGGTTGATAAAGTCAAAATGTAAATAGAAAATTATATTGTGTTTCACGGTGTTTGATTGGTAAAGTGAAAGTGTAAATGAGAAAATATATTATATTTTATGGTGTTTGGTTAGTAATGTAAAAGTGTAAGTGAAAAAGTTGACCACAAAATTAACTGTAGCAGTGATTTAAATATTATAAATACTATTAAATTAAATCTACTATTCAAATTAAATTGTATTAATAAATTTGAAATAAAATATTAATAATCTTAATATTTTATTTATAACAATAATATTAATAAAATATTAGTATAATTAGTAAAATATTATTAAAATATTAACAAAATAAATAATACAAATTTTAGGAAAATCTAAAAACATTAATAAAATTTTAAGAATACTAATAAAGCATAAATATTAAAAAACTTAAGAAAAATAATAAAATATAGTTATAATATTATAATATTAAAAAATACTTGAAATTTTTTTATAATATTAAATTTTATTATAACATTATTGTAATATTATAAAAATATAAAATTAACAAAGTAAATATAATTATAATTTAATAATAAATTATTATTATAATATTATTATAATGAATTATTATTACAATATTAACATAATAAAATATTATATAATAATAAAGTATATTATAATATTAATAAAGTAATTATTTATATTAAAAAATAAGTAATTAATATATAGTAATTTTATATTAAAATATAATATTATTGTATTAAGAACATATTGACTTTAAAGAAAATAATAAAAAAATTGGTAGATGTAGTAATAAAATAATAAAGTATTAAATTAAAATATTAAAATATTAAATATTAAAATAATATTAAATAATAAAACTAAAAATTAAAAATATAAATAATTAACTAATTAAATAAGAAATTAAACACTATTAAAAATATTAAATATTAAATAATATTAAATTATATATTGATTATCAAGTAACTGCTTTGATCATTTGATGCAAGTGTATTATAAATAAGATTTACATGACCACAAAATTAACTATAGCAACTGTAAGTGAGAAAATATGAATGTAAAAGTGAGATTTTACATGACCATAAATTTAACTGTAGCAACTGCAAGTTGGAAAACGAGAGTTTGTTTTTCAGCGAAACAAACAACGAAAAATAGAAAAGAAGTATTACCACTTACGACTCGTAACATTTTGTAGCGAAACAAACAAGCACTTTGATTAATTGAATTTAGAATTTTCCTACTCTAATGGTGGATTCCAAGTTTTTCCTCATGCATTCAAGATTTGTTTGTCAGTGAATTCTATCTGTTCGCAATTGACCACTTTCAATATCAGTTGTCGATTTCGTCGAAATCAAGTGAAATAAAAAAAAATTTTTACTCGAGTGCAACTGCAGAATCAAAGATCATGTTTGAATAATAAATATAGTGATTAAAATGTTTATTTTCTAAAAAAATAATTATAATAATAAAAAGATTTGACAAAGCCCAAGCTCAATCCATGGTCTGACCCAAAGTCAACCAATTATATTCAAAATCTCTCCGATGTCAAATATCATTATATTTTTCAGTCCACACATGATAAGTTACAGACACCGCTGGCAACAACAGAGACCCAAATTAAATGTACCAAAAAATTCTCGAAAAATAAAAATAAAAAATCTCTGGATAAAAGAAAATGTGAGAGAATTCTTTCTGCGGGCGCAGGCTGACAAGGCGGGAAACGTCCCGTCAGCGGCGCCAAGAGAATGCCAGGCTGCCCGCAATACCAGCGACGAAGAGATCTCCGCCGTCCATTTCAGGAATATTTTCCCGTCCTCCGTTATAATAATTGACCGTCAGATTCTCAGCACCCTTTCTCCAGATTTGCGGCTCGACGTCTTGCGTGCTCATCGCCATCATGTCTGAATTTATAAAAAGAAAATTTATGGACATTTTGCTTTAAAACTCTCCTGCCTTCTGATTTTGTTTTGCAAAATTTATGGAGTTCCCGGTAATTATCTCCTTTTTTTTTTTTTCCCACTAGAAATCACTAGTCAACAGAATTCGATGGATCTAATCAGCTCCCATCTTGATCGGAATTAAATAAAATTAAATATATTCTCTGTTGAATACAATTAGGGCTGATAGTGGTCGAGTCAGTTTAGAGTTTTCTAAGCTCATACTTTATATAAACATTCGGGATCAGTTCTTACCCTTCTCGATCAGTTCAGGTCCAATTCAAGATCAGATCGAATACAATTCTTAATTATCGTGTAATATGTCTCTTAAAACTACTAAGAAATATGATCGATTTTTGAATTTTTTATCCTCATACACTACACGTGAATATTTGGGATCAGATTGGACTGGGTGACCGGGTAAAATTCCCGACCTAAATACAATGTGTAATTAGTTGATTTATAGATTTATTTTGATATAGAATCCTAATAATACTGATATTTAAGAGCTTTGTAAAGTTATAGTAATATTATGAGTCACAATTGAGTAGGAGTTCAGTTTCAGTTGCCGTCTGACAACGAATTAGCGTGGCACATGAGTTTGATTAATATCCAGCAACCAGAGTACAATGAGTTTTAAGAGATAATAACTCAATAAGCATTAAAAGATATATTTTGTAATGAATAATTGTAAGGAAAAAAACCCAGAAAATATACAGGGTCTGTTTACAAAATAAAGAAATGAGTTGGACTTAAGAGCAAAAGGTTCACAAATTGGGTAAAATTCCCTCGGGCGCCAAAGGCAAAAGCGATCGCTAAAATTCCTCGTTTTCCCTCTCTTTTCCCCTGCTTTCAGTTCGTTTTCCGCTTCGTTTCCCAAGGGCATGAAAAAAAGGGAAAATAAAAGGTCAGGCCTCAAAAGATCCTATAATGAACCTAATAAATTAAAAAAAATGTAACTAAATGAAGATAACATTAATAACCGAATATTTTAATCTTAAAAAAATATATGTTCCCTTCTCTGTCCTCCTCTCATTCCTATTCTTATTCTTATTTCTTCGTCTTCTCCCCCTATTTTCTTTTTAGTCTTTTCCTCCAAAAATAAGAGAAATAAAAACCAACCCGAATCCAGATTTATTCTATCTTCGTGGATTTTGTAAAGTTTTTGCCCTAATTTTTCTCAGTTCAGATCAAGATCGCCGTTTCATTTTTTTTATCTCTTTTTTTTTTCATGGTTTCTGATCGAATTCATGGGTTCTAGATTATTTGACGGTTGAAATCGGATTCAGAGCCATCGATTTCAGATCTGAAAGAGGCGAGAATTAGCGATCGATGATGGATCGAGAAGATCTGCGGTCGGTTCTGAGGACGACGGGCGTGGATCTGTGGACGCTGATCGAGACGGCGATCTCGGTCGCCGCTTCCGATCACGGGGCGGAGCTCAGATTGCGGAGGGACGGTTTCGTTGAGCGGTTGTACGCGCCGCTGCCTCGGAACAGCGAGAACGAGGATCAGATTCAGATCGAGGCGTCCGAGGCGGAGAAGTTGAGGTCGAGAGCGAGGGAGGAGGAGAAAGGGAGCAGTTCGCCGTTTGAGAAAGTGTTCGGTTCGTCGCCGTTGACGCCGCAGTCGAATCACAGGGTAGAGGTCGATGTGGATGACGAGGAGGACGTAAATGTCGATGATGATCACTACGGTTGTCCGATTGATCAAGAACAGAGAAAGATTCTTGCTATTAAGGAGAGCCTTGAAGATCCCAATCAAGTTTAGTTTTCATTGATTGATTCTTTATCTCTAATAATATCTCATTCCTGATCGCGGAAAGACTAAATTTTTGCTCTGTTTGATTGAACAGTCAGATGATTCTATTGCTGGCCTGCTTCAAAGTCTTGCGGACATGGATATCACATTCAAAGCTTTGAAGGTATAGTTACATGAAAATTTATATAAATTTTGTGGAATTGTCCTTTTTTTCCTTGTAGTTTAATTGTAATTTAAATTTTCAGGAAACAGATATTGGAAGGCATGTCAACGGCCTTCGGAAGCATCCATCCACTGAAGTACGGAGATTGGTGAAGCAACTCGTCAGGTGATGATGATAAAAACACAAAATTTAACAAATTAATTTAAATGTTTTTACTGAAATATGGGGAAATCTGAGTCTGATTCTTTCGTGTTTGTTGATATTAGAAAGTGGAAAGAGATTGTTGACGAGTGGGTGAAAGCCAATTCGGAGAATGCATCACCTGCAATTATCAGTAGGTTACGAACTCAAGATAGAAAGAAAGAATAAAGAACAAAAAAAAATGTTTTTTTTGGGTGTAAATATCTCTAATGTTTCCCCAAAAATGGCATTGCAGCTGATGGGGACTCACCTCAGCAAATTCCAGTAAAGAGCAACCAGAATGGGCACCAGGTTTTCCCTCTGAATTGATGCAAAATTTGTGTTTCATTAAATTTGATTGATTGGGAATTCATCTTTTCTGTTAAACCTTTGTTGTTTCAGGTTCCTGAATTTGCTTACTCCCCAAATCCTCACAGTAAGTGATTATAAAAGCTCATTAAAATTGGTAATCACTTTTATTAACAAAAGCATTCAATTAATTAGCTTTTAATTTCAAGAAGATGGTCGATCGAGCTCCAACAGAAGCAGCTTGGATACAGTAGAGCCCAAAGTAAAGGCTAGTATCCCCCCGAAAAGGGAAGCTCCATCAAGGCCTATCCAATCTGCTCCCTCTTCTGCAACTCCGGCTGTAAGTAGATTTCATTCCATTTCAACCATTTCCCAAAAATTTTGTTCAATCTCTAGTTCGATTCAAAATTCTGTTCTTAAAAAAAAAATCTCAGAAGGTGAAGGAACAAATGGACGAGAGGCTGGCCAACGAGAGGCTGGCTAATGCTCGGAAGAGACTGCAGGCAAATTACCAAGACGCTCAAAATGGTATTTATTTTTGATTTTTTTTTGTTAATTTCGGGCATGCTTATTTTGCCAGTGTCAGAATAGTAATTTTGTTGTTTATTATTATTATTTTTGGGACTTCTTCAGCCAAGAAGCAGAGGACCATTCAAGTGATGGACATCCACGAGATCCCGAAACCGAAAAACGCCTTCGTGGCGCGAAACAAGGGCGGGCACCACCACCAGGCGAAGCACTGGTGATGATGAAGGAATTGGGCATTGGGAGGGGTCCGCTCACCGCCCGTCCGCTCACCGCCGTCCTCTCAATTGTTATATTTTTCTCTGTTCAACAACCGTATCTGGGATTGGGATTGAACTTCTCTCGCTTAATTTTTTTTTTTGACTTTTTATTTTTAAGTGGAGTCTAGAAAAAGCATAAAAAGAAACTTATTTGCATATGGGAAACTTTTTTGACTGGATATTTGAGAAATAAGTAGGACGAGTAGGAACCAAGAACGTGTACTCATTTGTTTTTAGTTTACCCATAAACAGCTGGCCCGCTCGACACAGCGGATTCGGTGGGTGAAAATACCGCGTGGTGGTGACGACAGGTTTTGTGGGCGCAGGAGTTTTAAATGCAGGCAACGGAGAGGTCGTCATGCTGAGTCTGCATCGGGCACTCCTAAATTCGGCGCCAGGGTTGCATGTGTCTGTGATTTGGGGTACAGTGGAGTAAATGGGAGTAAAATTAGAAACCTTTGCTGATTTGGGGGAACGGGTATTTCCACCCGCAAAAAGTGCTGAGGGCACTCCGTGGATGAAGGCACCCCAACATGTCATGAAGGCACCTCTCAATCGTTTCATTGTACCTTTTTTTAATATCTACAGTAACACACTCTCTCTCTCTCTCTCCTCTCTCTCTCTCTCTCTCTCTCTCTCAGTCCAAGTGTCCAACACAAATCTCTCTCCCCTTCTCCCTCTATGACTTGCTGCCACTGCTGTGACCTCACTGCTACCGTTGTTGCCAAGTCAGCTTCTTTTCCAAAAGAATTTCTAGATATTTTTTGAGTTTTTTCACAAATTGGTGAAATGTGATTTGATTGTTTAATAATCAGTTGTATTCACTTTTAGGGTTATGATAATAGTATTTGTTGGTAAAACGTAAAAAAATTAGAGTTTATTGATGCAATTTATCAAAAAAGTTTTAAAATTTTCTGATAGGATCACTGTCAATTTCGCGTTTGTTCAGCCAAAGATGACTGAACATTGTAATAGTTGTTCGGCGATCGATGATCGAACAAATGTTACAATGTTCGGTGTTCTTCGACTGAACAGGTGTTGAAGACTATAACAGTTGTTTTGCTGTTCGGTCGTCTTTCACCGAACAGTGGAACATTGTTTGGTTAGCCTCGGCCGAGTAGTAAAGAAATTTTGTTCTACTGTTCTGTTATGTTTGAATTTTTCCTCCATCGCAAGCAGGCGTGGATGTTGCAGGTCCTTCTGGAGTCCGTCCTATGACCTCAAAAAGACGCTGTAGACGAGGTGAGTCTTCCTCTACCATCATTCCTCAAACAGAGGACGATCCACAGATAGAAGAGGGTGAAGGAGATGAGTAGTCGGAAGAATTGACCACGTCATTTCCGGATGGTCCGACCGACATTACATTGCTGCGGAGTTTTAAAACTCATGTAGCGGCAAACATTTGGAATGGCGATGTAAGAACTTAATTTGATGTTTTTTTAGTTGAACATCTTTATGAAATCTGATTGATGTTATTGTGCTAACAACTAATTTTTCAAGAGAGAGAATCAGTCAAATGCATCTCTCACACAACAAAATTTAGAATGAGATGATAACTCACCCAATCAGCATTTTGTTACATACATTCTGTAACGGTCTCAGTACTTTCTTATAATATCGAACAAATCCAATAATATTTCTTCAAATTTCGGCAGCATCTCCCTAAAATATGGACTATGCCAATATACACCACTACATATAATGTCCACAATGGACATAACATCTCCAACAAAACATTTCGGCACAATTTGCCTACTTATCAACAAAATTTAAATAAACTCTCCTTACAAAATCTTGCATTCACCCATCAAACACCAAAGGAATCACAACTTCCTTTCCCACAATACATTATAATTATCATAACATTGTCCAAGTCTTTCCATACATGAAATCAAAGTTACTTACCAAGTCCATGTTCAAATAGCCACACACAGAGTTATACATACATTCCCAACTTTCAAAATTGCTTTTCATACATCAAGTTCCCACATATATATAAATAATAATCAGTTACAAAAGTAAACAAAATATGACGTAGATTTTAATCACAAGCATTACATGAAAGGGTCGAACACTCCATATCCAAAAGATTTTAGAACCTACATTGGCTTCTTACCCTTGTCCAAACCTGAAATTTACAACATGAATATACATGAGCTGGAAAGCTCAGTGAGTAAACCATCTAAAATCTACCAATAACATTTCATATGCCAATTGGATTTAAGTTGATACAGAAGTTTACTAAGTTGGTTTCCACTGTGCTATTACATATTCCCATTTTTAAGTTAGATGTCTCAACTACCATGAAAAATTTAATAAAGCTTATTATTATCACACTTTAACACATAATAGAAATGAATATAATCATCACCGTCTTCCCCCTCCTGCCGGTTCTCGCTCGGCCCCTTCCTCCAATTAATATATATATATATATATATATTATATTCATACACATAATATAATTTTCACCGTCTTCCCCCTCCTACCGGTTCGCACTCGGCCCTTCCTCCAAATAACCTATAAATATACACAAATACTAAAATAAAGTTATCACCGTCTTCCCCCTTCTGCCGGTTCTCACACGGCCCCTTCCTCCAATAATATATACATATATTGCATAAAGCAAATTTCACCGTCTTCCCCCTCCTACCGGTTCTCACACGGCCCCTTCCTCCGAATATAACAATATACCACACATTTAACTTAACATACAATTTCACATAAACATTTCATATACTATAAAAAGAAAGCAACTATACACTCGTAGGAGTTAACGTTTATATAGACATATCCCTCTCTTAATGTACCCAATTATGCTTTTATAATGAAAGTGTTACCCACACCAAAGATGTACATGTCGTGTACATATATAATATTGACACAATTTCATCTTATGATTCCATGATACAATACTTAGTCCGATATGGCACATCTATAGTGTCTAGTTAAAATAACGGTATACCATATTCATATACAAAAGACTTAGTGCCAATCACCATCATATGTAATTTAAACCATTTCCCGTGTTATGTTAATTCACATAACCGATAATCAAAACAAAAATTATCCCAAGTTCCTCCATATACTAACATGTAATTAATCTAAGTAGCGCACCTTTTATTAATCTCTAATTCATACATACTATGATTTCTCCTACTTTTCCTTTAATTCTACAACATGAAATCTTTTATTCTTTCATTGTATCTAGCAATTTACATACAAATTTGATTTCAATTTTTCTTATCAATTCTTTAATTTATCCACAACTATGAACTTCAAATTTTTAAACTAGATAACATTTTTAGTCTACTCACCTTGCTTGATGGAAGCCCACGCGAAGAATACCGCCTCTTTCACCCACCGAATTGAGCCCTAATTCAATAAATCCTAAGATTAATCCATGACACAATTTACAATCTAATTTAGGGATTTATAGATCTTTTTACCTCAATTAGTTTCTGTTCGAAGAATTCTGAATCCGATCCGATTCGCGGATTCCCCGGAACCCAACTCGAAACCCCCTTTCTCCTCCTCACCAGTGCCGTCCGCACTGCCCGGCGCCGCTCGCGCTTCCCAGTGCCGCCTGCCGCCGCCGCGCGCCCTCCAGCGCCGCCGCGTGTCGCCGCGAGCCCTCCAGCGCCGCCCGTGCTCCCCTGCGTCGCCTGCGCCCTGTCGCAGGCCGCGCGCCCGGCTGCTGAGCGCGCGCGCGTCGCCGCGAGGGGCTTCCCTGGCCGCCGCCCCTTGCTGGCGCGGCTGGGGAGTGAGAGAGAGAGAGCGCGAGAGAGAGAGAGAGAGAGAGAGAGTCTGGGTCAAATGGAGAAAGAATTTTTGGGGGGTTTTGTTTCTCAGCCCGAAGAGAAGAAGAAGAGAAATTTGGGGAAAAAGTTTTGGTTATATTTTGGGAAGGTTTTATTTTCCAAAAATTTTTATTAGTTACCCTAATTGCTAATAATTTGACACATCACCCCTTCAATTTCCAAGACACTTTAGATTGCCAACACATCACTTATTAATTTGACACCTCACTCCTCTTGTGCACACAAACTTGCCAACACACCCCTAAGTTAGATATTTTGGAAAAAATTTATTTAGGTATTTATATGATGTTTAGGTATTAGTATTTACAACTATTATACCTTTATTAATTATGTATCAAATACATATTATTAAAATGTACCAAGGAGAATACTAATGCATATATATATATATATATATATATATATATATATATATATATATATATATATATATATATATATTCATTATTTCTAATATTTTCTAAATTTTTTTTTTTTTGATTAAATTTAAACATGATTGTCACACTGTTAAATAAAATTATTTAGGCATTAATCCGGATTTATTTAAGTCGGGTGTTACAATACTACCCTCCTTAAAAGAGTTTCGTCCCGAAACTTAACGTACTTGAAATAGCTGCGGATGAGATCTTTGCATTTCTTCCTCTGGTTCCCATGTAATTTCTTCCAGCTTTTGACTTCTCCACAAAACTTTCACTAAAGAAATCACCTTGTTTCTCAATTGTTTCTCTTACGGTCAAGAATTTGCACTGGCTCCACTGCATAGGACAGATCTTCTTGAATTTGTAGTGGCGAATATTTGAGGACATGGTTGGGATCCGGTATGTATTTCCTTAGCTGTGATACATGGAACACATTATGCACTTTTTCATCTCAGGAGGTAAGGCTAACCGATAGGCAATGGTCCAATCCTTTCCAATACTTCAAAAGGTCCAACATACCGGGGTCCCAACTTACTTCTCTTACCAATGCGCACTACTCCTTTCATCGGAGATATTTTCAAGAAAACCTTATCTCCCTCCGTAAATTCCAGGGGTCTCCGACGTTGATCTGCATATGCTTTTTGTCTGCTTTGAGCTGCACTCATCCTTTTCCTTATTGTCCGGATCTTTTCTGTAGTTTCTTGGACCATGTCTGGACCCAGTAACCTTCGATCTCCCACTTCTTCCCAACAAATGGGTGATCGACACTTCCTTCCATATAAGGCTTCGAAGGGTGGCATTCCTATAGTGGACTGGTAACTGTTGTTATATGCGAACTCCACTAATGATAGATGCTTCTCCCAATTGCCCCCAAAATCTAATGTACAAGCTCTCAGCATATCTTCTAAGATTTGAATAGTCCTTTCAGACTGCCCATCAGTTTGCGGGTGCGCTGCTGTGCTAAGGTGAAGCTTGGTTCCCAGAGCTTTAGCTAAACTGATCCAGAATCTGGACTGGAACCGAGGGTCTCGGTCCGACACAATGGTTTCAGGCACTCCATGAATTCTAATTATCTCTTGAAGATAGATTTGTGCCAACTTGTCCATTGAGTAATCCAACCGAATGGGTAGGAAATGTGCGGACTTAGTGAGTCGGTCAACTATCACCCATATAGCATCATGTCCACGAGGTGATTTGGGAAGTCCTGACACAAAATCCATAGTAATATGATTCCATTTCCATTCAGGAACTTGTAGTGGCATTAGCAGTCCCGGGGGCTTCTTATGTTCTGCTTTAACTTGTTGACATATTAGGCATTTCTGCACGAATCTTGCTATGTCATCCTTCATCCCTTCCCACCAAAAATTTGTTCGCAGATCTTGATACATTTTAGTTGCCCCAGGATGAGCTGTGTAAGGAGTGCAATGAGCTTCCCTCATAATTTGTTCCTTGAGTTCGAAATTGGAAGGTACACATACCCGGTTTCCCTTCTTCAGAAACCCTTTATCAATGATGAAGTCTTGTGTTTCACCCTTTAACACTTTCTCAAAGTTCTTAACTGACTGTTCATCATTTTGTTGTGCCTGATGGATCTTATCATAAAGATCAAATTCCACTCTAACCTGATTCATCTGACTATCTCTATTGATGATCTCCCTTGGTTGAACCTCAATCTGCATCCTCTCTATCTCCTTTAACAAATTGGCTTGTTGAGTTAGTAGTGTAGCTAGAGATCCCTCTGATTTGCGGCTAAGCGCATCTGCTACTACATTGGCTTTCCCAGGGTGATAGTGAATATTTAAATCATAATCTTTCATTAGTTCCAACCATCTTCTTTGGCGCATATTCAATTCTTTTGAGTAAATATATACTTCAGGCTCTTATGGTCTGTATATATATCACATGACACACCATATAAATAATGTCGCCAAATTTTTAGAGCAAATATAACTGCAGCCAGTTCCAAATCATGGGTGGGATAGTTCTTCTCATGGTTTTTAAGTTGCCTGGAGGCATATGCAATTACTCTTCCATGCTGCATTAATACACAACCCAGTCCCGACTTTGATGCATCACTGTAAATAACATATCCTTCAGTCCCAGAGGGCATGGCTAGGATTGGGGCCGAAGTTAGCTTATTCTTCAATTCTTGAAAACTCTCCTCCTGACTTTCCCCACAATGAAATTTGAGATTTTTCTTGGTCAATTGTGACAATGGTGCCGCAATCCTGGAAAATCCCTCCACGAACCTTCGATAATACCCAGCCAGTCCTAAGAAACTCCGTACTTCGGAGACATTGGTAGGTCTGGGCCAATTCTCAATTGCTTCTATCTTTGCTGGATCCACAGATATTCCTTCTTTATTAATAATATGACCAAGGAATCCAACTTTTTCTAGCCAGAACTCACACTTTTTGAATTTTGCATAAAGTTGCCTTTCCCTCAATAACTGCAAAACTATTCTCAAATGCTCTTCGTGTTCTTCTGAGTTTCTTGAGTAGACTAGAATGTCATCAATGAATACCACCACAAATTTATCCAAATATGGCTGAAAGATTTTATTCATTAGATCCATAAATGCGGCTGGGGCATTGGTCAGTCCAAATGGCATTACCAGAAACTCATAATGTCCATATCTGGTTCTAAAGGCTGTTTTAGGAACATCCCCTGATTTGATTTTTAATTGGTGATATCCAGATCTTAAATCCATTTTGGAAAATACACTTGCACCTTGAAGTTGGTCAAAAAGATCATCTATCCTCGGAAGTGGATATCTATTTTTGATAGTGACTTTATTCAACTCCCTGTAATCTATACACAGTCTCATACTTCCATCCTTCTTCTTTACAAATAATACAGGAGCACCCCAGGGTGATACACTTGGCCGAATAAATCCCAGGTCTAATAATTCTTCTAATTGTTCCTTTAATTCTTTCATCTCTGCTGGTGCCATTCTATAGGGAGCTTTTGATATAGGTCCTGTTCCAGGTAAAAGATCAATAGATAATTCTACTTCCCTGTCCGGAGGTAAGCCTGGCAATTCTTCAGGAAACACATCAGGATACTCTCTTACAACAGTTATGTCTTCTATTCTCACTTCCTCTTTCTCCTTGGCTAATACTGTTGCCAAAAATCCTTGACATCCATGTCGTAATAGTTTGGTGGCTTTTAAGGCTGAGATCACAGGAAGGCTAATTTTATTCCTTGTCCCTTCGAACACATATCCTGGGGTCCCTGGTATTTTGAAGATTATTTTCTTTTGATGGCAGTCTACATGTGCATGATGTGTTGATAACCAATCCATTCCTAAGATGATATCATATTCCATCTCTCCTAATTTGATCAAGTCTGCCTGTGTGTTCATTTCTCCTATGATAATTTCACACCTCTTATAATATACATCAGTAATCAAAGTTGTGCCTACAGGTGTGGATACCGCCAGTTGGAAGCTCAAGGGTTCGGGTATCTTATTAATTTTTGAGGCAAAAGATGAGGAAATAAACGAATGTGTGGCACCAGAATCAAATAATGCTCGAGCGATTACTCCAGATAAATAAATAGTACCTTCCACCATTGAGTTAGACGCCCGAGCTTCTTGTTGGGTTAAAGCATTCATCCTTCCTTGAACCCTGGGCTGTTGTACTGAAGCCTGCGTCATGGTTGGTCGAAACGTATTGCCAGACCGCCGAAAAGTTCCTGATGATCCATTTGTCGGAGCGATGCCTGCGGTCCGCCTGCCTGTTCCTCTAATAGCACCAGTAGGTCCTCGAAGTGTAGGACAATCCCTCCTCATGTGGCCTATCTGGCCGCAAGCAAAACACTGTTTGTTTACCTGGCAGCTTCCTGTGTGATTGCGGTTGCATCTAAGACACCACGTTCCTCCCACGAAATTTTGACGCGGATAAGATGCATGTGGCGAGCTTTGAAAAGATCCTGCATTTCGGGGCCACGAGTCTGCCATCATTCTTGGAGTTGATGCGGACGAAGATCCAGTTCCTCCTCCGAACCTGAAGTTGGTGGATCCACTTCTTGGTGTGCTGAGATATCGGAAGCGTTTGGCAGAAGGAAACTCTCTGGTTCTTATATCCTGGTTTTCTTGCAGGTCCCTTTCAACTTCTAAAGCCTTCTCCACCGCCTGACTGTAAATCTGAAGTTGAAATAGAATTAGTTGGCTCCTGATTTCCGGCCTCAAACCTCGTACAAATCTTTTTGTCCGGTCTTCCTCTTCAGACACCAACTTACCAGCATACCTTGATAGTTGGGTGAATTTGTTTTCATATTGATTCACCGTCAATAGATTTTGCTTTAATTCTTGGAATTCCATCGCAAGCTTATCCCTCACTACTCCGGGTATATACTTCTCATTGAACTTTTTGACCAAGAATTTCCAAGAAATTTTTTCTCCTAGGGATTTGGCTCCTGTTTTAACCATTTCCCACCAATGTTCCGCCTCGCCCTGGAACATAAAAGAAGTGAATGATACCCTCTGATCTTCGGTACATTCCATCACATCTAGTATTTTACAATTTGACGAAGCCACTCCTCTGCTTGAATTGGGTCCGCTCCTCCTTTATATGGCGGAGGATTCAATTTTTGAAATTGCTCCAAGGCCCTGCGTGGATTATTTACAGTGGTTAACTGCATCAACCAATCCGGTATCCGGTCTGGGGCTCTCCGATCAGTATTGAATCGATCCATTGAAATCTCCTGATGGGTCGGAGGATGGACACTCCCAACTGTACTGTGGGGGGGGCGTTCTCCTCAGAATTTGTATTTGGCGGAGAAAAGTTTAGATCCATTACTACCTAGAAAATTTAACAAAACAAAATTCTTTGAGACACGAAGTTTCATATACAAAATGTTACTACTATTATAACTTCAAAAAGATTTGGTTACAAGATTTACATACAATGCTTATATTCATACAAAAGATACAAACACGCAAACTAAGATATGTCCTTTCTGCACATTTGATTACAAAATACAAGACCCTTACAAAACAAAAAAAAAAAAAAAAATCCTAAACATGGAAGTCCAAATATTTATCCTCCCAAAACGCTATGTCTTAGTTTCCCCGACTTCATGGAGTGGTATTAGAGTCTGAAAAACTTTTGTCCATGCTGTCCCCGGCTGAGGCTTCTCCCTTATTGACTCCTTCTTCTGGATCCTCTTCCTCGGGGTCTTCTTCGGGTTCTTCTTCCTCGGGATCCTCTTCTTCTTCGGGATCCTCTTCTTCTTCAGGATCCTCTTCTGGATTTTCTTCCATTATACTATCATCTCCGCATCTCCAGTTTTCATTATCGTCATATAGATCCATGTCTTTAATCCAACTTGAATTCCACCAAATACCCCCATAAAACATCCTCCCAGGGGACTCCACCTCAGCATCAGGTGCATCTTCCTGGTCCTCGCTTCTTGTCACATTCCTTATAATACTCTCGGCATCCTGGATGTTATTCTCTTTGTTGCGTTTTGCTACCCTCGTCACATTGGGACTGCCCTTGGGTCCACTAAAAATAGTCTTTGGATCCGTTTCGTCGGACTCATAGTCCCAATCCATACTATTTGCGGTCCAACTCTGACTTTCTATTTCTGAGCCTTCTGACGACAGCTCGGGTGTGCTAGGATCTCCCATCTGAAAGGATAAGGTTTCATATTAGCTTGTTTTCATTCCCAATCCTTAAATATAATAGATCAATCACACATATCTATACAAATATATCCATAGAAAAACTTGTAATTATTTTACCAATTTCGAGTTACCCCTGATTTATCTGATATTTTACTTACTCTCCAGTCTCAGTGTCCCATACCACTGGAGATCTACACAATAGGCCCGCACCTCTCGTAGGATCCGTTCAAATTAGGGTATGCGGGTACCCGAATTGGAACGTAGGAGAACAGGCAAATATCATATATTTCAGGGAACACACACACTTAAATTTTCATGGTCTAATACTAATCTCCCTAGTTTTCCCACCAACAAACATGTAAAGTGTGCATACAACCCTACAATTTGTCTATCCTTAGACTAAAACCTTTGCTCTGATACCAACTGTAACGGTCCCAGTACTTTCTTATAATATCGAACAAATCCAATAATATTTCTTCAAAATTTCGGCAGCATCTCCCCTAAAATATGGACTATGCCAATATACACCACTACATATAATGTCCACAATGGACATAACATCTCCAACAAAACATTTCGGCACAATTTGCCTACTTATCAACAAAATTTAAATAAACTCTCCTTACAAAATCTTGCATTCACCCATCAAACACCAAAGGAATCACAACTTCCTTTCCCACAATACATTATAATTATCATAACATTGTCCAAGTCTTTCCATACATGAAATCAAAGTTACTTACCAAGTCCATGTTCAAATAGCCACACACAGAGTTATACATACATTCCAACTTTCAAAATTGCTTTTCATACATCAAGTTCCCACATATATATAAATAATAATCAGTTACAAAAGTAAACAAAATATGACGTAGATTTTAATCACAAGCATTACATGAAAGGGTCGAACACTCCATATCCAAAAGATTTTAGAACCTACATTGGCTTCTTACCCTTGTCCAAACCTGAAATTTACAACATGAATATACATGAGCTGGAAAGCTCAGTGAGTAAACCATCTAAAATCTACCAATAACATTTCATATGCCAATTGGATTTAAGTTGATACAGACGTTTACTAAGTTGGTTTCCACTGTGCTATTACATATTCCCATTTTTAAGTTAGATGTCTCAACTACCATGAAAAATTTAATAAAGCTTATTATTATCACACTTTAACACATAATAGAAATGAATATAATCATCACCGTCTTCCCCCTCCTGCCGGTTCTCGCTCGGCCCCTCCGATATGGCACATCTATAGTGTCTAGTTAAAATAACGGTATACCATATTCATATACAAAAGACTTAGTGCCAATCACCATCATATGTAATTTAAACCATTTCCCGTGTTATGTTAATTCACATAACCGATAATCAAAACAAAAATTATCCCAAGTTCCTCCATATACTAACATGTAATTAATCTAAGTAGCGCACCTTTTATTAATCTCTAATTCATACATACTATGATTTCTCCTACTTTTCCTTTAATTCTACAACATGAAATCTTTTATTCTTTCATTGTATCTAGCAATTTACATACAAATTTGATTTCAATTTTTCTTATCAATTCTTTAATTTATCCACAACTATGAACTTCAAATTTTTAAACTAGATAACATTTTAGTCTACTCACCTTGCTTGATGGAAGCCCACGCGAAGAATACCGCCTCTTTCACCCACCGAATTGAGCCCTAATTCAATAAATCCTAAGATTAATCCATGACACAATTTACAATCTAATTTAGGGGATTTATAGATCTTTTTACCTCAATTAGTTTCTGTTCGAAGAATTCTGAATCCGATCCGATTCGCGGATTCCCCGGAACCCAACTCGAAACCCCCTTTCTCCTCCTCACCAGTGCCGTCCGCACTGCCCGGCGCCGCTCGCGCTTCCCAGTGCCGCCTGCCGCCGCCGCGCGCCCTCCAGCGCCGCCGCGTGTCGCCGCGAGCCCTCCAGCGCCGCCCGTGCTCCCCTGCGTCGCCTGCGCCCTGTCGCAGGCCGCGCGCCCGGCTGCTGAGCGCGCGCGCGTCGCCGCGAGGGGCTTCCCTGGCCGCCGCCCCTTGCTGGCGCGGCTGGGGAGTGAGAGAGAGAGAGCGCGAGAGAGAGAGAGAGAGAGAGAGAGAGAGAGTCTGGGTCAAATGGAGAAAGAATTTTTGGGGGGTTTTGTTTCTCATGGAATCATAAGATGAAATTGTGTCAATATTATATATGTACACGACATGTACATCTTTGGTGTGGGTAACACTTTCATTATAAAAGCATAATTGGGTACATTAAGAGAGGGATATGTCTATATAAACGTTAACTCCTACGAGTGTATAGTTGCTTTCTTTTTATAGTATATGAAATGTTTATGTGAAATTGTATGTTAAGTTAAATGTGTGGTATATTGTTATATTCGGAGGAAGGGGCCGTGTGAGAACCGGTAGGAGGGGGAAGACGGTGAAATTTGCTTTATGCAATATATGTATATATTATTGGAGGAAGGGGCCGTGTGAGAACCGGCAGAAGGGGGAAGACGGTGATAACTTTATTTTAGTATTTGTGTATATTTATAGGTTATTTGGAGGAAGGGGCCGAGTGCGAACCGGTAGGAGGGGGAAGACGGTGAAAATTATATTATGTGTATGAATATAATATATATATATATATATATATATATATATATATATTAATTGGAGGGCCCGAAGAGAAGAAGAAGAGAAATTTGGGGAAAAAGTTTTGGTTATATTTTGGGAAGGTTTATTTTCCAAAAATTTTTATTAGTTACCCTAATTGCTAATAATTTGACACATCACCCCTTCAATTTCCAAGACACTTTAGATTGCCAACACATCACTTATTAATTTGATACCTCACTCCTCTTGTGCACACAAACTTGCCAACACACCCCTAAGTTAGATATTTTTGGAAAAAATTTATTTTAGGTATTTATATGATGTTTAGGTATTAGTATTTACAACTATTATACCTTTATTAATTATGTATCAAATACATATTATTAAAATGTACCAAGGAGAATACTAATGTATATATATATATATATATATATATATATATATATATATATATATATATTCATTATTTCTAATATTTTCTAATTTTTTTTTTTTGATTAAATTTAAACATGATTGTCACGCTGTTAAATAAAATTATTTAGGCATTAATCCGGATTTATTTAAGTCGGGTGTTACACATTCAACAATTCGGACGCTAGAGTTGACAAGCATTTCCTACCGGAGGGGAAATAGGGTTGTTATCTCCGCATTCGTGGAACAGTAGCAATCGAAGACGAATACATTTCACATGTCGTTCGGTGAAATGACCATCACACTGGACGATATTCCCACACTTGTAGGTATACCTGTGATGGGTTCTGTGACGCTGCCCTAGAGAATAACGGATGCCTAAGAAATGCTGGTTAGTTTACTTGGGGGTGTCACCTCAAAAAGCAGATGATGAGTTAGGCATGGTCGGGGTACCTCAGTTCGATTGGAATGGCTCCCATCCAAGTTCTTCAATGTCACGGATTCTACATCAGATAGATGTATTCAGTGCGCTGCCAGAGCTTATCTGTTGTATTTGGTCGGCTGCACTCTCTCTAGTGACAAGACTGGAATGAGGATTTCCGTCGACTACCTAAAATTATTTGAGGACCTCGGCCAGGTGTCATCCTATACTCGGGAAGCCGTTGCATTAGCATACCTATACAGGTAGCTAGGGTATCCTTCAAGAGATGGAGTTGAGCATATTGCTAGATATCTGTCATTTCTTGAGGTATTAGTAAACTTTTCACACATTTGATGGACAGAATATTTTATATGAATCTAATGTGATTTGATCAACAGACATGGATATATAAGTGCTTTCCCAGCTTGCGTCCCCCTCATAACATAAGCTATACAAATGATCTTCCGCGAGCGTGCAAGTGGGTATAGGTAGGCGAGTAGCTCATTGCTAAGCCTGCAAGCAACACGTGAGTCACTTGATTGCTTGCAGACGCATTAGGTAAGTTATTATCATACATACTTGTAATGTTTTTTGAATGCGAACTATATTAACGATGCTTGTTTTTATTTGTAGGTGGTATGTAATCCATACCAAGAGTCCAGAGATCATCATCCACTGCATCCAATCTGTTTTTTCAGTGGGTGTCGAAAGTGCATCGATGTAGTCGAACTCTACCATCCAGAAAAGGTGTTTATACAATGTGATAGGGTCCAGATTATCCTGGCCTCACTACTTAGTCCGGAGAAGGTTAGGAGAGGGTCGACTGCAAATAAATATCATATATCTTATACATGGAGCGACAATTACTGGGGTAGGTGGCAGTCCCATATACTATCACGTACGAAAAGGAGCGTAGAAGTGAGGTACCAATGGGACATTGTAGACGGATATATAAACTGGTTTCGATAGATATCTCATCATATCATATAAAATCCGTTTAATAGGTCTTTGGCTCCTGGGCATACACGTGGTGAGGACATTGATGCCTTTATGCTTGCATAAGTAAAATATATCGTTTCTTACAAACATATAAAACTACTTATTTTAACCCCATTTAGTAACTTGTTATTAACCTGTTATATGTTTTGACTGTAGCGAATAGCTCGTGCAGAGAGATTTTCGCACCTTGTACTACAACTGGGGCCATCTTCACCACACACTGTGCCAACCCTATACCAGACGTTGCGTGAGACAGTTGATACACTTGAGGGCAGTGAGACGGGCCAGTCCGAGCGGACTCAGAGGGAGGCACGACGTGGCGAGCGTAGAAGTAAATTTAGACATGATTAGATCAAATATGGAGATGTTTGTGTAAAATAAATTTCAAATGTTTGTGTTTATACAATTTTACATATTTTGAAAGAATTAATTCACGTATATTTTTGTGTTCAAATCGATTTTAGATATAAATTTGTTTAGTATGACTGTATATTAAACGAAAGCGTCAAAGTCTCTGTTCAGCCTTGCAGGGCCGAACAAAATTATTCTGTTTGGCCTTGTATGGCCGAACATTTTTATACTGTTCGGCCGCTTAAGGCCAAACAGTGTAGTTTTGTTCAGCTGAGCATGACCGAACAAATTGATTAAATTCAGCTGTGCACGACTGAACATAACCAAATTCTAATGGCATACTTTTCTCTGGCGTGAACAGTAAGAGCTGTGAGAAGCAATGGATAGAGATTTTATGTCACGGTCTCTTTTCCCACAACCAAAATTTTTATTTCACATTTTCAACACTTCAACTATGGCTGCTTCCACTTCCATTACAGAAGCAACAAGCAACAAGGAAGCATGCAGAAAAGAACAAATTGATTAAATTCACGACAAATTTACATATTTTTTTGAGGACAAATCTGTTTTTCATTTATTTGCAAAGGGGAAAACTTACAAAATATTTGAATAGAATTACAATAATTAAAAGAAAATTTACAAGAACTCTCTTCTTAGAGTTTCTGAAAAAGTGTGTCGATAGGGGTCTGGTCAGTACGCGACCACTTTGTCCCTTTGATCACACGGATAATCAAATCTCGGATCTACCGCCTGAGAATTTCTTCTCGCCTGATTCGAGAATTTCCTTGATGTAAGGAGAAGTCTTGATCAGTTCAGATGAATTAGGGTGTTGCAATTGCTTAGTTCAGAGAACTATAGGAAAGCGTGTCGCTGTTGCAAACTTTACGCTAATGAAGAACGTGAGTTCTTGTTAATGAAGAGGAGGATCTCTCTCTCTCTCTCTCTCTCTCTCTCTGTGTGGCCTTTTTTTTAGCTCTCTCTGCCTGCAGGCTCCTCCCTCTGTGTGTGCTTGCTCTGGCTATTATAGACCAGGTAAGGGATAGAAAATCCCTAAAATCAATTTAACAACTGTAAATAAGTTGTTGTAGTCTTCAGATGAAGATAAAAATAGCCGTGGGCGAGGCTATTTAGCCAATGGCGAGACTAGTTTAGCATATGGCCAGGCTAGCCTGCCAGGCTGTAAACAATTAAAAGAGTTATTCTCCTTGATTTTCTTCTTTATATGAGGAATTTGAATCCCTAGATTATCTCTTTTAAACGAGATATTTGACTTGTTGAGGGATTTGAATCCCTTAATTATCTCTTTTAAATAGGAGATTTGTTGTAACCAACTGAGGAATTTGAATTCCTTGATTATCTCCTTTAAATAGGAGATTTGTTGTAACCATCCACTAAAAGAGGTAATCAGCCCCACAAAGTTAGTGGGGCGGTTAAATAGAGAAAACATTCCCTTTTAATTCGCTCAGGGATTTTAAAAGGTCAAACGATCTGAAGCTTCATGCAGAGTGATTAGTCTCTAAATATGAATATTTCGTACCACATCTTCACATTTATTAAAAATGAAATTCTGTTAATAACACCTCTCTTGTATGTTTCTAGGTTCATGGTATATGAAATAAAGTAGAAGCCCAAAATCCCATTTATTTGGTGATTTAAAGCCTATACATATAGCCATTGACTTTGGAGGGTGAATCTGTTAAAACTGGGTGCCCATATTTAGAAACCAGGAGGTACAGTAGATAGGGGGATGAACTGACAGCACGTGGCAAGCGGTGCCACGCGCGCGACGCCTTTGTGGCCGCACCACGGCCGTTGCTTGGAGCCGCGCGTCGTGATTTGACGCGCGGCTCCATACACTGTCCCTGTGCCCCCTTTGGCCTATAAATTGCCTAGTATGAGTAGAACTGAAGGGAGAGGAGTTTGGAGAAGAGCTTTAGAGTTGTTTCTTTATCATGTATGTAATTTTTGGGGTAGTTTAGGTTAGTTGTTCTTCTTCTTCTTCCTCTTTTGTATTTTTTATTCCTGTAGATCTTGTAATAGGTAAGAGAGTAGTACATAGGTGGAAAACAAGAGTTCTTACAATGGAAGGTGACAATCTATGAAAGGTTCTCTCTTTATCTCTCCTTATTTTTTTCTCTTTAACTCCTTTTAGATGCTTAGCTAATTCGCTCATGGCAACTAACTGCTAACCTTTAACTTGCTTACTCCTTACTTGATAATCCACATGAATCTAGTAGCCTCTACTTGGCCTTGCTCTTACAAGAGCCATTGATGGCTCATGATTGTGGATTTTAACACTCTAATATCCTAACTCTCTAACAAGCTAACATTACTTTATTCCATACTTGCTCTTATTTAGTTTTAAATGGTTTAAGTGTAGCTTGCACTAGGTTCATGACATGAAATGAAGAAGAACACCCAAAATCACTATTTAATTGGTGATTAAAGGCCTATAAATATAGCCATTGACTTTGGAGAGCTGATTCGTCAAAACCAGGGGCCCAAAACCAGAAATCGGGAATGCAGCCGACAGAGGGACAAACGGGCAGCGCGCAGCAGGCAGTGCTGCACACGCCGCCAAGGTACAGCAGCAGAAACGTGGCCTGGGCCGCGTTTTCGCAGCTCTGGTGTGGAGCCGCACGCAAGAATTTGACGCGCAGCTGCATACCTGTACCCTGTGCCCAATTTTGCATATAAATACCCTGGGATTTTTCAGAGCCTAGGGGGAGAAGTTTTTGAGTAGTTTTTAGGATAGTTTTAGTTGTTTCTTCTCCATATTATAGTGTAGGGTAGTTTAGGTTAGTTGTTCTTCTTCTTCCTCCTTTGTATTTTTCATTTCTTGTAAATCTTGTAATAGGAGAGAGTGTGATACATGGTTGGAAAGCAAGAGTTCTTGTAATAGCAGGTGACAAGTTATGAAAGGTTCTCTCTTTACCTCTCTTTGTTTTCTTCTCTCTAACTCTAGCTAATTTTCTCTCATGCCAACTAACTACTAACCACTAACTTACTAACTTCTTATATGATAATCCACATGAATCTAATAGCCTCTACTTGGCCTTGCTCTTGCAAGAGCCATTGATGGCTCATGATGATGGATCTAACACTCTAACATCTTAACTCTCTAACAAGCTACCATTACTTTACTTCATGCTTGCTCTTGTTTAGTTTTGATGGTTTAAGTGTAACTTGCACTTGTTTTGTTGAGTTTGAATGTGAAAGTTATCATATGAGTCATGCTTTGAAACGCTCTTGAACCAAGGACTAGTGATGGCCAATGATACATGTGAGGCAACTATCACTAAGAGGTTAGCATGGTCAGTGGAGCCATTAGTAGTTAGTAGTCATGAGTTTTCTTTCTTTTTCACTTTATTTAGATATATCACAAAAATAACAAAGAACTATTTTTTTCTATGTTTTCCACTTCTTCGGTTTCTCCGTATTTTTCTCTTTTCATTCTTTGTTTTCTTTTCTTTTCATTCTTTCAAACTTTAAAAAATCATTAACATACACGTGAACATACCGTGTAAGCTTCTATCGCCTCCCGTCCTTGTGAATTCGACTCGTTTTAGCCTCTATACTATAACGGAAGTATCGAGGAAACCAAAGCACACACACACTTTAAATCTTGATTTCAAAACATACACTTTTCGTGTGCGATTTTTCCCCGATCAAATTTTGGCGCCGTTGCCGGTGATGGGCAGGTTTGATTTCACGTTTTTGTCAACTTTTCTTCTTTGTTTTTTGGTGTGCAGGTCAAATTCTTTAGCATTGCAGAAGTCCACACTTGCTTTTGAATTCTTATATATTATTATATTCTGTTTTTTGTTTATAACCTCTGCACTATAATAATTTTAAGAACTAAAATACGAAAATTGGATGTTTAAAAATGATTTAGACATTTGCATCTCGGCACGTGTCAATTTTCATTCCAATATACTGTATTTTTTTTTGTGTTGTTGTGACCTTGACGGAGATGTACTTATTGCATTGCATATAGGTAGGACAAACACGTGGGTGATTTACTCGCTTTGTGTGTTCGTTCTTATCTATATTGCACCCTTACACGAATTGAACTTAAGAGCAAAACCTAATACAACATAAAATGGGAAAGTCATTACCCTTCCTTAGCCCAAAAATCACCTCCCCACTCACATAACTCAAGTCTAAATAAAATTGCTAGACATTGGCCCCTAGGGACATCTCAGACTCATTTAGGAGATTGACCTAAGAGGGAAGTTGTTAGAGTTTGACTCTTGTCAAATCAGTATCTAAAGTTGGGGATTGAGAGGCGAAACCTCGAAGAACACTGGTTTGACATAATTAGGCCCGTTGCTCCGGCACGAATACCTCCCACTGCTTTTGTCCCTACCTGGCCGATTAACTTGTGGTCAGATTCTGACAATGTACCCCTCTGGACAGTCTAACCAGTTAGGAGTCATCTAGGTCTAAGTGAACCTTAGTATAGGCTATTTTCTTTTTCCTTATCTTTGTTTGTTTGTTCATTTGTTTGTTTGTTTTCTTTTATGTATATTTCACCCCGACCTCATTTGACTCGGATAACTCCAACCCGGCTATGTACAACATGAACCAACATATATACCGAGTTGGGATTATCCGACTCAATATAACCCATATCCCCAATCCTATGACTATAATTTTTAAAATAAATTTCACTCTTCACAGAGTTCATGAAGATTCACCTCCCCCGAGTCAAATTTTCAACCACATAGTCCACAATTTTCACAATATTCATTACCCGATTCTGCTTCATATCCTCTTTTTCCTGAACCACCAATTGAAGAAAAATCATCATTGTAAAGGACTTTAGAAGAAGCGATAGAGGCCCAAAAATAATTTGAAAACATGATGGCCTCACCATGTTCACAAAATTTGCAAAATTTATATAGTTTTTTTTTCAGAACCAATCAAAGAAAAATCATTATAGGAAAAAACTATGGAATTCGTGCAAGAGACCGAGCGAATAATACAAAATATGAATAAGTTCCTAAGTCCATCAGATGTTCATATGACTCAAGAATCATGTTATTTGAAAATCCAGCTTCAATTTCATCATACCAACTTGAACTTGACCAACATCAAATTCTTGATAGTTTGACAAGTTATCCATTCCTGCTTGAAGATGAATGTGAACCCAAACTTCAATTTAGCAATTCGAGTCTAATCCTTGAATCAATATCGACTCCTGTAGTGTTACCTGAACTAAGTAACGTTCTTGAGCCAGTTTTGATTCCCATAATTCTTGAAACTGAATCGATCATTTCACCCATTCACATTCCTTCCGTGGATGAAAATCAAGATTCAATTTCCTTACATCCTTTTGAACTTGCCCAAAATTTGAGAACCACCTTGACTTTTAACAAGTTATTCTTTTCTCGAAATTAAACTTGAGCTTGAAAGTGATCTTGAACCTCAAGTTGGTAATTCTACTTCACTTTTTGATTCAATAATGACTCCGGTATCTGAACCAGATTTTTTTCTCTATTCCGGAGTCAACATTGAATTCTGTACCAGTACACCGTGAAATAAAATCACCAATATCTTATGATCACACTTCATTGATGGGGAAAGTGTGTGAACATCACTTCTTTGATTTGGACCCTATTTTTAACCAATTTCGACTCTCATTGTTGAATATCAACTTGACTGAGTCAAATTCCCGAGTCAGTATCGATTTTTATTTCCGTTCCATTTGAGTCTAAATCAATCATCTCCCAAAATCACACTTCATTATTAGACAAGGATGCTGAAGAAAATGACTCAGTAATTATTTTTGAAAATTGAAAATTGGATGGGGGTAAATTTTTCAATAAGATCACACAGTTCTCTAATATTTTACTGGGTCATATTAAAGAGGTCACTGGTGGGTTTCTGCACGATCCACGATTTTTTGATTGAGTCACAACGCTTGGCCTAATCAGACTACCACGGAGCCACCACCATGAGGTAATTTTCCTTCCCTTCTCATTTGTTTTATGTATATACACATTCACGATGCATTCAGGACAATGCATGAGATAAGTGTAGGGGAGGGTTTACTAACGTAGGTTAGTTTTAAATTTTCTTTCTTTTACATTTCTTTTTAGGAACTTTTTAAAATTTTCTTTTGTATAAAAACTCTTTTCTTTTCTTTTTACAAAATTTTTGACATAAGGGAAATAGTTTTGATTTATTTTTAAGAAAATTAAGATTATCTTGGGAATTAGAAAGACCCAAAATTATAAAATTTTAACCGAGTCAAAATAATAGATCTTGTTTAAATTTTAGGATAAGGAAGTAAGATTGAAAAGATAATTTGATCTTGAATTTTTTATCTTAGATTATGCACTTCACACTTACGTAATTTTTTGGGATTGAAACAAAGACAGAGAATGCCATAACAAAATGCTAAAAATATATATAAAAAAATGATGATAAAATCACTTATTGAAGTTAGGTAATTATGCCTCAGGAAGCATGATTATTTAGACCTAAGATGGTGGACAAAAATAAAATAAAATAATCACTTTTAATTTTGTGTCCTTGTTTACTCGAGTCCTTAAGTATGAGAATTTTTTTTTATCTGGTGCCCTAAAACTATCTAGTTTGGGAGATACCGCCTAAAGGCTCACTAGCCGGATAAATAAGAAAGCCTAAGAAAACTAAGGGAATAAAAAAGAGAAAAAATAAATAATATAAATAAATGGCATGAAAGTTAGAGTGGATATCCCAAAAATCTTCACAGTTCACAAAGTACGTATGTTCTAAGAGTTTTATGGAAGATCAGAGAATTAAATCAATTTTAAATTCTTACATTTAATTTTTAACAAGATTTTGCATTTCGACTTAGCTTAAGGAAGAATGATTTCTGGTTAACCTATGACCTTAGATTACTTATATTTTTGCAAAAATACTTCAACACTTTTTTTATTTCAAAATGCGATTTCAAAAATACTGACATTTGATTTCTTTTCTTATGGATTTTGTGGGTGTAATCCGCTGAAAACTCTCAGGAGACAAAACTCCTCCTCTAGAGAAAATCTAGAGGTTTAACGGCTTGTTGCACATGCTCAGTGCAATCGCGTCACCTGCGGAAGTGGTGAAATAATTTTCTTAGTTTTTGTTTTGCTCGGGACGAGCAAAAGTGTGGGGGTGTAATTAGTCTCTAAAACTGCATATTTTATACCACATCTTCATTTTTGTTTAATATTAAATTCTGTTAATAATACCTCTCTTTATTATTTCTAGGTCCATGGCATGAAATGAAGAAGAAGACTCAAAATCACCATTTAATTGGTGATTAAAAAGCCTATAAAGATAGTCATTGACTTTGGAGGATGGTTTCGTCAAAACCAGGGGCCCAAAACCAGAAGCTGGGACATGCAGCCGACAGGGGGACAAACGGGCAGCGTGCAGTAGGAGGCGCTGTGCGCGTCGCCCAGGTACAGCCGCGAAAATGCGGCCTGGGCTACGTATTCACGGCTCTGGTGTGGAGCCGCGCGCCAGGATTTGACGCGTGGCTCTATACCCGTACCCTGGTGCCTAATTTTGCCTATAAATACCCTGGGATTTTCTAGAGCCCAGGGGGATGAGTTTTTGAGTAATTTTTAGGATAGTTTTAGTTGTTTCTTCTCCGTGTTGTAGTGTATGGTAGTTTAGCTTAGTTGTTCTTCTTCTTCCTCCCTTATATTTTTCATTTCTTGTAGATCTTGTAATAAGAGAGAGAGAGAGTGATACATGGTTGGAAAGTAAGAGTTCTTGTAATAGAAGGTGATAAATTATGAAAGGTTCTCTCTTTACCTCTCTTTGTTTTCTTTTCTCTAACTCTTTTTACATGTTTAACTAATTTTCTCTCATGCCAACTAACTACTAACCACTAACTTACTAACTTCTTATATGATAATCCACATGAATCTAATAACCTCTACTTGGCATTGCTTTTGCAAGAGCTAATGATGGCTCATGATGATGGATCTAACACTCTAACATCCTAACTCTCTGACAAACTAACATTATTTTACTCCATGCTTGCTCTTATTTAGTTTTGATGGTTTAAGTGTAGCTTGCACTTGTTTTGTTGAGTTTAGATGTGAAAGTTATCATATGGGTCATGCTTTAAAATGCTTTTGAACCAAGGACTAGTGATGGCTAATGATACATGTGAGGTAACTATCACTAAGAGGTTAGCATAGTTAGTGAAGCCATTAGTGGTTAGTAGCCATGAGTTTTCTTTCTTTTTCACTTTGTTTTAGATATATCACAAAAATCACAAAGAACCATTTTTTCTATGTTTCCACTTCTTCGTGTTTTACCGTATTCTTCTCTTTTCATTCTTTATTTTCTTTTCTTTTCATTTTTTCAAACATTGAAGAACCGTTAACATACACGTGAACATGCCGTGTAAGCTTCTATCGCCTCCCGTCCTTGTGGATTCTACTCATTTTAGCCTCTATACTATAACGGAAGTATCGAGGAAACCAAAGCACACACTTTAAATCTTGATTTCAAAACATACACTTTTCGTGCGCGATTTTTCCCCGATCACGGCGGAAACGAGGCCATAGCTTGGGGCCGCGCGTCGTGATTTGATGCGCGGCTCCGTACACTGTCCCTGGTGCCCCCTTTGGCCTATAAATTGTCCAGTATGAGCAGAACTGAAGGGAGAGGAGTTTGGAGGAGAGCTTTAGGGTTGGTTCTTTTTCATGCATGTAGTTTTTAGAGTAGTTTAGGTTAGTTGTTTTTCTTCTTTCTCTTTTGTATTTTTCATTTCTTCTAGATCTTGTAATAGGGAAGAGCGTAGCATATAGGTGAAAAGCAAGAGTTCTTGTAATGGAAGGCGACAATTTATGAAAGATTCTCTCTTTATCTTTTCTTATTTTCTTCTCTCTAACTCTTTTTACATGCTTAACTATTTTTCTCTTATGGCAACTAACTACTAACTACTAACTTGCTTACTCCTTACTTAATAATCCACATGAATCTAATAGCCTCTACTTGGTCTTGCTCTTGCAAGAGCCATTGATGGCTTATGATGATGGATTCTAACACTCTAGCAGTCTAACTCTCTAACAAGTTAACATTACTTTATTTCATGCTTACTCTTATTTAGTTTTGATGGCTTAAGTGTAGCTTACACTTGTTTGCTGAATTTGGATGTGATGAGTTATCTTACGGGTCGTGCTTTGAAACGTTCTTGAACCATGGACTTGTGATGGCCAAGGATACATGTGAGGCAACTATCACTAAGAGGTTAGCATGATTAGTGGAGCCATTAGTAGTTAGTAGCCATGTGTTTTCTTTTCTTTTTATCTTGTTTTAAAAATATACCAAAAATCACAAATACATTTTTTTCTATGTTTCCCACTTCTTTGTTTCACCGTATCCTTCTCTTTCCACCTTTTGTTTTGTTTTCTTTTGATTCTTTAAAACGTTGAATAAACTTTAACACACACGTGAACATACCGTGAAAGGTTCTATCGCGTCTCATCCTTGTGGATTCGACCTGTTTTAGCCTCATGATATAACGGAAGTATCGAGGAAGCCAAAGCACACACTTTTAACTCATGACTTTAAAACATATACTTTTCGTGCACCGCTTTCCCAAGATTATCTCTTTTAATAGAGATATTTGACTTGTTGAGGAATTTGAATCCCTTAATTATCTCCTTTAAATGGGAGATTTGTTGTAACCAACTAAGAAATTTGAATCTCTTGATTTTCTCCTTTAAATGAGAGATTTGTTGTAACCAACCACTAAAAGGGGGTAATCAGCCCCACTAAATTAGTGGGGCGGTTAAATAGAAAAAACATTCCCTTTTAATTCGCTTAGGGATTTTAAAAGGTCAAATGACGTGAAGCTTCATGCGGAGCTAGCCTTGCTGCGAGGCTATAGTTCCATGTGGAGCTCATCTAATGCGAAGCTATCCAATGCGAAGCTAGCCTTACTGCGAGGGTATAGTTCCATGCGGATCTAACTTGAGACTTTAGGCGAAGCTATCCCAAAGCTTCATGCAGAGTAAGCCCAAAGCTTCATCCAAAGCTATCTCACTGCAGGGTTAAAACTCTAAGCAGAGATAGGAAAAGCTTCAGACGAAGCTAATCACTAACATTCAGGCGAAGTTAGATGTTAGCTCTCAATAGAGTTGTTCTAAGCTTCAGGCGAAGCTAGATAAAGCTTCAGGAGAAGCTAGTTCATGCGAAGCTAAGAGTTAACTCTCTGCGGCATTGTGTATAGCTTCATGCGAAGCTAAGTAATTTAGCTCTCTGCGGAGCTAGCCCCTTGGGCTCATCCGAGGCTAAGTGTTAACCTAACTTAACCTCATAGGCCTGCTTAGGCCTCTTCAAAAGCAATTATTGGCCTGCTGTCTGCTTCATTGGATCAGTAGGGTTCAAATCACTGCTTTGTCCCTCGAGGATGGGCAGGAACTGGTCGCCAGCTTGTCTGCTACTCGTCTCTTGGGAGTGTTAACGAATTTGACATCATTCGGATTGGTTGAAATGCTGTATGAGAGTTTGTTTTTTTTGGAGTGTCAACAAAATCTTCAACAAATTATTGTTTTTTTAGGAAAAATCTTCAACAAATTTTCATTTATCTAATTATATATTACAACACAGTCAAAATTTAGTCAATTTTAATTGTACATCCATCAATATTAGTGCAAACAAATCTGAATAAATATGGAGTTATTTTTCGTAGCCACCATCCATGCATTAGCAATTGAAAATCATTTCTGGTGCCACTTGTATGGCATCAGGGGTAGTAGATGCTCGTTGCATAGATGTAGTTGCATATAAATGGAACTCGTATGAACAAATAATTATTAAATTCACGCAAGAAAATGGGACACTTGTATGAATTTATTTAATATTTTACTAACCCAAACAAAATAGTTTTGTTGACAAAACCCAACTGAAATGCTTTAACGTGCAATTTGAGGGACTGGCTCAGTTTTTTGCGGTAAGAAAGTGAGACACTGTTTGAGTGATAATGATATGAACACCACATTATAGCAAGATGCTACAAGATATTTCATATCAGGCATGATGAACCACTTGGCATATGGAGCTCCGCCTTCGAAATTATTAAGTGATTGTCTGATCTCTTCTACACGCTTTACACTTTCGTAAACACCTAAATATAAGTGTGCACATGCGTTTATTTCTTGTAGCATATCACGTCTTACTTGAGCCCATCCATATTTCCAAAATCGAGCAAATCCGCATTGGCTCGATATCCACAATTTCTATATGCTTGCATGTCCTTTACATGAATAATGAATGAGTGCATTGGTTTAGGAAATTGTATGAAATAACTTACAACCTACGACATAGAAAGATTTGAGGTGAATAGTATATAATAATTACTCAAAATTTTCACCTTAACTTACATCTATATAATGAAATACCTTTTGCTTTGGCCGTCTGCTAGGTTGTGGGCATAATAAGATCAAAGCTCCAGAAGTTGGCGTCAAGCAGCTATCTTTTGCGGATTCTATGAGCTCGAACTGAGATGGTAATCGACGATTTGATACTTCATGCTTTGAGAAATGCTTATTGTGTTTTCTATTCTTCACCTCAGGTTTCATAAGAGATAAAGTAGCAGGTACAATCAACTCGCGCACACTCTTCAACAATATTAATTTTTTTGAATAGCATGCCTTAGAAAAATGTTGATTGATCGTCTCGAACTCATCTACTCTTTTGCCGCTTCAAGATCACTGGGTACTGATGGTAACATGTCCAGCTTCTTTCATTGATGATTAATGCAACTACTGGGATGTACATGTTGACTCTACCATACTCGGCCGGCTTATGTGCATATGTTAAGCCATGCGTCTTTCTCAATAAGCATTTACAAGTTTCGGCATCCACGCCGAAGGTGCTAATTAGTTTGGATTCATCGACAATCTTTTTCAATGCAGCAATAGGCATAACACCACGCAGAAGTTTGAATTGAGATGGCTTAAAATTGTGTAGTACAACATTACGGTTCTTCTCAAATGAGGCCTTTATATCTGTATACTACAACTCCAACAATGCATGTATCTTGGACCAACTAGTCTCAACATTCCCAACCGATGAGCAAAGATATCTCTTTAGTTTCGCATGTACACTCTCAACCCTAAAAAGTTTAAATTAATGACATTAGCATCATATTGAGAAAACAAAACTCATTACATTAGATAGAAGAGTGATCAAATCATACCGGTTGGTTGTGGTAGTTCAAAAATGCATCACTGTGTCAGTCCAACATGCGATAAATCTCTCTTATAGTCTTCACATATTCAAGTACCTTTGGAAAATCATGAAAATCCTCTTTAAGCTGACCCCACAATCGTGAAAATTCCTCCTCGCTATCGACCATTATCATTAGATTCCATGAAGCCTCGAAGAGGTCAAATCTCTCTTTAATGTCAATTTTTTTTTTGGCATTGAGCAAGAATATTTTTTCTTATATGCCATCTGCATAAAAAATGACGAGATTCTGAATATTTTCTCTATGACATTTATGCATGATAAATCTCTATCAGTAACAAGATGGTATTTGCGAACCATGCATCAATGAACTCAGTCTATCTAAGCATCAATTGAAATTATCTTCTCCTTTGACTTCCAGGTAGGCAAAAGCAATAGAGAAAGTATTTCGGTACTTGTAACCCTAACGATTTCCATCAATGGTAATATATACCTATTGGTCTTGCATGTGCAATCTATTATCAAGATCAGGGGAAATGCATGTAACAAATCAATGCTAGCTGGGTGAGCCCAAATTATATCTTTCACAGTATCCATATCGGGACAACATTTGTGAATCTCAATATATCCGTGTTCGAAACGATTCTTCAGTGGTTGCTGCATTCATGACCTTTCGTCATACCCTGTGACTTTAAACTTATGCCTTGCATTGTATACTGTCCTTAATGTGCTAACATTGAGATTGTTTTTTTATTTCAATGTATTCAAGATGTCTTTGGGTCGAACAAGAGTCTTCGATAAATCTACAACCAATTTCTCTTCTTCTTCTGAAAGTCTACCAGTAAAGGAATGTCCTTCCAAATTTTTCGTCGGATAATGGTTATGAATATCACACACAACCATATGAACCCACTCAGCTGCATTGGGCAACTCCTTGTCCTTCAGTAGGAACGAACAACCGTATTTCTTACTTCCTATACTCCTTGCCCCCTTTTATCTTGAATCTTCGCATTTCCATTTCTGTAAGTTCCCTTTATATCATAACTTAGAAATACCCTTCCATTTTTCGCATTCCAGAGACATCAGATCTCTTCACAATGATGAAAAATCCTTGTACCATTCCAGCTTCTCGTGCCCATTTTATCAACGTCTCTCGACTTTCAAAATTTCAAACGTAGTGAAGTCTTTACTGTAATCTACTCTTGCAAGCTCAGTACCGATATTGAAAATACACCAAGAGGGGGGGGGTGAATAGGTGTAAGGCTAATCTAATGACAAATAATGTGGAATTAAAAACTAATTGCAGCACACTTAGTGTAACCAAAGAGTGTAGCCGAATTCCCGGTGACGGGCTCTGGACTATCTCCTCTAAATTCTTCTAAATAAGAGTTGAGGTGATATATGAAGCTCTCTTGGTTCAACACAAGTGATGCACACAAACAATACCAGCGTATATAAGATACGAACAATATGATGCAATGCAAGATATAAGAGAGAGAAGTTTAGAGATAGTGGATCAATGGCAAACACAAAGATATGCTTCGAGGTTCGAGCCACTGCTCTACGTCCCCGCCTTCACACAGAAGAATTTCCACTAAGACGTCCACACAGGACTTCCCACACAGGGAACCTCCATGAGGATTTGGGTAATACAAGTTTGGAGTACACAACTCCTCTCTCAAACAGTTACAACATCTACACAAGAGGCAAGGCACTAAGCTACACAAGATCAACCTCTCAATAGAGGGATAGGCATAAGGCCAACACAATCACCTCTCACTAGAGGGATAGGCACAAAGCTAAACAACAACAATCACCTCTACACTTAGAGGGATAAGGCACTAAGCCAAAAGTCCAATCTCAATCACCTCTACACTTAGAGGGATACCAACACAACCTCCACAATCACCTCTACACAAGAGGGATAACAACAAACCCAAATAAAATAAGGTTTACAATTCTTGGTGGCCTCACTAAATCACAAACCAATTTTCTCACAAAACAAAGATCCTAAAAAGTAGGATAGATATGATAGCTCAAGTGTGAGAAAATAAAGAGTTTGAAAATCAAAATCACAAAGAAAATACTTGAAAAAACTTCTAGGATAAAATAGAAATGAAGATAAAAAACAATTCCCAAAGACTTCTCTTTTTTCTTTGATTTTTCCAACCCTTTAAAACAAATAAAAATAAAACTTTTAACCACAAAAACTCTTGCTAAAAAACACTTGAAAGATAGAAAATTTTCTCTTTTAAAATCTTGGTATAAAACAGCCCAAGTGATGGGTATTTATACCCTCTCAAAGATTATAGTCGTTGTAGTCTGGGAATGCCCAGATTGCCCCTCCGGCGACCGGCTGGTCGATCGGCCCACAGTCACTTTTCTGACCGTTAAGCCTAGGTCGACCACTCAGCCGACCGGCCAAAGCCATCGGTCGACCCGCCCGGTCGACTGGCCAGCACCGAGAATAGGGTGCTTTCAGTCGGTCGACCGCGCGGTCGAACGGCCTTTGTGGCTGGCCATGTGCACGTCCCTCGTGCACATCGGTCGACCGACCACTGGTCCGGTCGACTGGCTCGGTCAACCGCCAGTCAGTCTGGCGGGGATTTTTGGGGTATTGAAAACTTGTCTTTTTAATTTCTATAAAATCTCATAAAATCATATAAATTTCATAAAAATAAGTTCTTATAAGATCTTTGAATACCAAACATGTGTGACTAAAAATCAACACATATTACAAAACTATTTGAACCATTTTTGTGATATTGAAATTTAACCTTTAAACAAAAACCGTATTTTTCAAAACTTGAATTTTTGAAATGAAAAATCGTTCTCTCCAAAACTCATATAAATACAAAAGCATGATATTGAAACAAATTTGAAGCATATAGTACGTGGAAAGAATCCGATATACATGTAGAGATATATATATTTATATTTTTGACATGAAATCAAAAAATCGGTTAAACTAAAACCAAAGCCAATAAACTTTAAACTTGAGTGTGTGTGTGTGAACTTGAGCATATAAACACTATCTAATCTTTGCACAAGATCTAAACATATCTTAAACTAAACAAACCGAGGTCTTCTTGTAGAACTCCTTCTCCAAGTCGACTCGATCCAAACACGATCCAATGAGTTTGACTCAAACCGACTGCTAGATGCGATCTTGACGCGCCGAGCTCTTGAATCTACATGTGTTAGCTCCAAAACTCCTTTGTAAAGTCAAACATCTACTATATCTTGGTCAATCACTGAAACTATTTAAACACAGATTATTAGTAAATTATAACTACATGAGTTAATCATCATCAAAACTAGAGTGATGGACCTCTGGGCCAACAATCTCCCTTTTTTGATGATGATAAAACTCATAGATTTATATATGCATGGATTAAAGTTAAGCTTCATAGAAGCTCCCCCTTAACTCATGATAGCATAGTAATAAACAATAAAGTATTCAATGAATGCATAAACCAAACAACACATATATGCATAAATGAGGAAATAAACAAAAAAAACTCTCCAAATACTTCTTCCCTTTTTGCATAAATACTTCTCCCCTTTTTGCATAAAATAAAACATATATGCATTTAATCAATAAAAAAAACACACATATATAAACTCTTAAAATTCTTCTCCCCCCTTTTGTCAATTCATTAACAAAGGGGCGAAAACAAATTAAACAATAAAAATATATATGCGATATACATTCATGAAGAGGAGAGACGTAAAGTTAACTCCCCCTGCATACATGCATTACATGAAAAAGAGATGACTAAATCCTAATCACATAACGCATAATATACAATATATAAAAAGAGATGTGAAGCTCCCTCTACACACGTATATGACAGAGAGAAGAGAGGTCAAGCTCCTCAATATGAGATACACTCAACATGAATATATATATAGAGAGAAGATGTTAATCTTCCCTTGCATATAAGCAATACGTATCAAAAAAATACCAATTGAAAAAAATACCAATTTATGAAAGTTATATATATATATATTGAAACATTATGATACCAATTGAAAATAAAACAAAATTTTTAAGATACTTAAAGATACCAATTGAAAATATCTTTTAAATTTTGATACCAATAGAAATGAGACATTGTACGTTTTTGATATCAATTGAAATATATATTGTAAATTTTGATACCAATTGAAAGTAAACACCAATTGAAAATATAAACCAAAATTTAAAAATACAAATCATTTGCAATAAAGATACCAAATTGAGAATAATACCAATTAAGATTATTGATACCAATATGAGAATGTTAGCATATACCAAAATAAAGCATTTTCATCATAAAGAGTGGGAGTAAGATACTAATTGAAAAAAACCGATTGAAAGATAAAAACACGAATATTTTACCCCCTTTATGAAATACTAATAAAATAATGCATAAGCTTGTATAAGATACCAATTAAAAAATAATTGACATTAAGGAGTAAATCAAGCTTAGCATAACACAATTTGTTATGCCGATTCTGAGCTGACCAGCTAGAGTTGGTCGGATTTTATGCCACAACTGCGGTGGTGGGGACATGCCAAGATTTTGGTTTTGGTGATGGGGACCTAGTTACAGGATAGTTAGATCAGAGTTTCAGATATTGTGTCGATGGTGATCAGCCAAGAAATGACCGATTCTGAGTTGCGAATGCCACAACTGCTGTAGAAGGGAGATACCACGACTTCGATGGTGCGGGATCCAGCCACGGATTTGACAGGATCTGAGCTACAGATGGGCGCCGGTAATGGTGGGATAACCGGACAAGGGTTGGACGTGTCTGAGCTGCAGAAGAAGCCGCAATTGCGGTGGAGGGGGGAGAAGCCACGACTTCGCTAAGATTGTTTTTTGTGGCTTCATTTTTTTCTTTTTTTTTTCATTTGACGAATCAAATTGTGTATGAGGGTTCCATACAAGTTTATATCTTTCTATCTTGAGATTCGTTAAGTTCTTATCTATGAAATGCTGGTGGGTTCTTACATCACCGTTTATCTATAAAAAAACTTTCATCATCGACTGCTACCATTTGAATCTAGAGGATGGAGCAATTATCAGAATGAAGGTACTTTAACAATTAATAAGCGAGCTTTTGTTACTTTTCATATGCTATTGGACTGATAGGTCACGTTGTACTAACTCAAACTCTACTATCAACCTCTTTAAACACAATTCATTATTGATTTGAAAGGTGTTGATGGCTGTGATGGAGTGCAGTCTGTGGTGGTGCAATGGTTGGGACTTGGGTCTCCCATTGATTCCGGCCGATCAGCTGCTCGGGAATTGGCTGTTTATAAAGAAGGACATGGGTTGAAAATTGGTTTGAACTAATTCCTTTCACATGAAAAAGGTCTGGTATTATTCCTCTCAACGATAATGAAATCTACTGGTGTAACTCTCTCTCTCTCTCTCTCTCTCTCTCTCTCTCTCTCTCTCTCAACACACACATGCATGCACCATGCACACAAACACACACATGCATGTGCATATAAAACACACACACACACACACATACAACACACAGTCAGACATTCTTTTTCCAATTGGAAGGAAATTTCTCAGAGTGTGACCATAACATTTCTAGCCAGAAATTGGTCACAAAAACTAATGCATATTCTACAAACCAACGGACGGTTAAGTTTGAAAAGGGTGCATCATAAACTTTCTTGGTGTGACTTTTAATTTATTTTTTGAGGAAAAACTTCTATAGTTCTTTTAAAGATAGACTTGTGTAGTTCTGAAAGGATTCGAGCTTTCCCACTCAAATACAACCATACATCATCCGAATACAAGAGTCATTCCGTTGAAGTTGATCTATATTATTTCAAGTATGTATAAACCAAAAATCAAATATTTTAAATACTTTTTGCCTATGCTTCAAGTAGGAGAAATACAGACGCTTAAATAGTGAGTTTGTCAGTTTAACAGTATAAAACATTTGAAACCTAACAAAAAATACTTTGTAGGGGTTTTTAAATGTTTAGATCATGATCAAATGGCCGGATCGAGAATTTGTATGTCTAAAGACATGGATCTAACCAACTCACTACTTTCGGCCGTCCATTTTGTGCTACGTGATGGATGGAAAAAAAAAGTATTCAAAACACTTGATTTTTAGTTATTTAAATAATATAGATCAACTTTAATGGAGTGGATCTTGTATTTGAATATTGGATGTTGGTATTTGAGAGGGAAGGATTCGGGCTCGAATCCTTCTGGAACTACACAAGTCTATCTCGTTTTATTATTAGTAGTAGCACATATATAGAGAGAGATATATACTTGTGTCATTCTGGAAGAATTCGAGCCCGAATCCTTTCCATATAAAACCAACATCCGACATTCAAATACAAGATTCATTCGAATCCTTTCGGAATGACACAAGTAGACTTGAGACAAGTAAACTTGTGTCATTCGGGAGGATCGAGCCCGAAACTTTCCCACTCAAATACCAACATTCGACATTCAAATACAAGATTCACTCGAATCTTCCAGAATGATACAAGTAGGATTCGAGTCCGAACCCTTCCACTCAAATACCAACATCCGATATTCAAATACAAGATCCACTCCGTTGAAGTTGATCTATATTATTTAAAGTAATTAAAAATCTAAAATCAAGTACTCCGTTGAAGTTGATCTATATTATTTAAAGTAATTAAAAATCTAAAATCAAGTGTTTTGAATACTTTATGCCCATCCATCAAGCAGCACAAAATGGACGGCCAAAAGTAGTGTGTTGGTTAGATCTATGTCTTCAGACATACAAATTCTCGATCCGGCCATTTGATCATGATCTAAACATTTAAAAACCCCTACAAACTATTTTGGTTAGGTTTTAAATGTTCGACACTGTTAAACTAACTAACTCACTATTTAGGCCGTCCGTTTTTTCTTACTTGATGGATGAGAAAAAAGTATAAAAAATCCTTGATTTTTTGTTTATAAATACTTAAAATAATAAATCGATTTCAATAGAATGGTTCTTGTATTCGATTGCCGTAGGGTTGTATTTGAGTGGGAATGATTCGGCCTCAAATCCTTCCGGAATGACACAAGTTTATCTCATATATATATATATATATATATATATATATATATATATATATATTATATATATATATATATATATATAGGGAGCTGATCCTCTAAGAACGGTTCTCACGGATTTCTGTGAGAACTTTCACGTGGGTCGTTGGATCTGATAGATCAAATCAAATAAACCAGATCTCTATCAGATCCGACGGCCCACGTGAAAAGTTCTCACATGAATTCGTGAGAACCGTTCTTAGGGGATCAACTCACTATATATATATTATATATATATATATATATATATATATATATATATGAGAAAATGTATATCAGCCGACGGTTGAGAGACTCTCTCGGCCTGCGGTGACGTGGCATAATATTTGCCACAAAACTAAGTTGCGGCCCGCTTATTGGAATAAGTTAAATTACTAAATACCCCTCGGTAAAAGGTACTTTCCCCGTTATTATTATTTTTCCCCCTATTATTTTACCGCTCATTGTCAGATTTAGGTTTGTATTATTATTTTTCCCCCTATTTTTTTATCGCTCGTTGTCAGCTTTAGGTTATTGTTTATTATTATTTTTTCCCCTATTTTTTTACCGCTCGTTGTCAAATTTGGTTCTCCTTTTCCAGCATGCCATAAAGTTTTTCTGAAAATAGCGATTTTCGGATCAGGTTTTTCTCCTTTTTATTTAATGTCGACGTCGGAGCAGTCCACTTTTCCTGCCAATTCTGGTCGCAGTCAGTGTAAGCAATCTCTATCTCCCGATCTAAATAAGGACCATATATCATCTGGTTCAACTTTCTCTCAGAATATTGAAAGTATTGAAGGGTGACATCTTTGCATGCTGATCAAGAGGTTTTTATTTTGTCAATTTTTCCCGCAATTTATAAATGTAGAAGATTTCTCTGTAGCGTATATGAAACTGCGACCTATATTTTATTTTACAGAACAAAATAATCACTTGTTCTAAAATTTAAGAACTGCGACCACGGTCGCAGTTTGATTTTAAAACAATCTACTGCGGTAAAAGCTATTTTTGTAACTGCGACCTAAGTTGCAGTCCTTATTTTATAATTCTTACATGTGTCAATGTCAATATATCTAGTTTATACACTAAATCTTAAGAATGCGACTTAAGGTCAGCAGTATATTATTAAGAGAGAGTTGCACAGTTATTATTCAGCTTTTTAAAAAAATCTGCTCATACGGAAGACTGCGACTATAATCGCAGTCTGTTAATAAGAAGTTATAGATTTGTTTACATCTGCGACCTGGTCGCAGTTTAGTAATTACAGTTCAGACGTGTGATATTCAGTTATTTTTTTTTATGTAGTTCGTCAATTTGTTTTGTAGGATCTGAATGCACATGGAGAAATGTCTGGAAGCTCAAATATTTTTGTAGGAAACAGTTTTTCACGGATGTGAAAGCATACAATTTTACAATTCTTATGCAAGGAATAGAGGTTTTGG
>JAVJIF010031759.1:0-178482 GCA_038442645.1 Agave tequilana
TCAAAATTGAATTTGTGTATAGTCTTTTTCGTTACCAAAACTTATATGCATCCTTATGAATTTTTACTAGGAATTCCTTAACTTGGACTCTCATGCCTCTATATTTTTTTTCTTTTTTTTGTAAATATGTATAACTCATAATTTTCTTTCGTGTAAGTATCAAGGCTTCTTGAGGCCCTCATACCTAACTAATTGACTATTAGATGTGTTAATATATATATTATATTTCTTAGTTTTCTTAGGCTTTCTAATTCACCCATGTAGCGAACTTAAAGTCGGTGGCTCCCAAACCGATTGGCTTTAGGGCACCAGGTGAGAAAACACCCCGCGGACTCAAATTCGAGTGAACTAGGCCCCAAAACTAAGGACTTTATTTTATTTACTCACCTTTAGGCATGAACACTTATGCTTCTTGAGGCACATGTATCCAGCTTAATTAGTGATTTCTTTTTTTTTTTTAACTTTTTTAGGGCACAAGAGTCTTTGTCTTAGAATCCTAGATATGCATTAGGTATGCACATTTCATTAAGGTAAAAATCAAGACTAATTACTTATTCAATTTCTCCTCCTATACCTAAAAATTAAACATTATTTTATTTTGACCAAGTTTTTAGAAATCCTAATCATGATTTTCCTAATTCTTAAGATTGACTTAGATTTCTTTCAAAAGATAAGTTAAAATATTGTCCTTTTTATAAGTTTTTTTTTCAGATTTTTTTTATTAGCATATTTTTGTTAGTTTCTACCTATGTTAGTATGTTAGTAAAGCCTACCCCCACACTTATCTCATGCATTGTCCTCAATGTATGAATGAATGCATATATGCATGAAAAAGAACAAGGGAAGGCAGAAGTTACCTTAAGGTGGTGGTTCCGGTGGTGGTCTAATTGGGCCAAGCGTTGCTACCCAATCAAGATAATATAGTATTCAATGAGGAACCCACCCAAAAATTTTCTTATATAACCCAAGAAAATGTATGTGTGATTATTTTTTAAATTTCACCCCATCAAATTTCCAAATTTCATAATAAATTTCAGAGTTAATTGTGTCAACCTCCTTGTCCCAAAATGGAGTATGAAAAGATGGAATGATTGACTTGGACTTGGGAAGTACGGAACGAATACCGACTCAGGAAAGAAACTTAAATCAAGTAATAGTTCAGGAGTCGGGCTAGGTTCAGGAAGTGGGTCCAAATCAATAATTTGAAGCTCAAGTCCACAATATTCTTCCCACAGTGGAATGTGACTCAATATTGGTGATTCAAGTTCAGGAATGATAGGTGTGGGAATCAAGACTGACTCTAAAATATTACCTAAGTCGGGTAACAAAACAGGAGTCAACAATGATTCGAGAATTTGAACTTGATCACAGATTTGAGAATCTAGGTCACATATCTCATTGGGTTCAATTACATAAAAATGAGAACTTGCCAATTTATCTATGGGATTTTCAAAATTGCAAAATTGGTCAAGTTCAATATGATCATCAAAAATGGGTGATTCAATTTCATGATGAATTGGAACAGGATCCAATGTTGACTCGGGGAAAAGTAAAATCAGGTGGCGATACCGGAGTCATTATTGAATCAGGAAGTAAAATTGAATCATCAAGTGGAAGATCATGATCATATTCATGCTCAAGTTCTATTTCAGGAAAGGAAAAACTTGCCAAGTTATCAAAATTTGAAGTTTCGGCAAGTTCACATGATGGCACTGAATTAGAATCTTGTTGTCCAAAGCAACTTGGTCGTCGGCTCTAAGAGAGTGGTCAGCAAAAGCAGAAATGGCCGAATGGTGAGAACGTAAAGATTGAACCATCAGATCTATTTCACGATCACGGGCTAATCTAGCCTGAGTCATGGCTGCCAGCATCCTTTCATAGTTGATAGGTTCATCATGTTGTGATTGGACTTGAAAGGATGAAGTGTAATCGTGATGAAGTTGTGAGTCGGTGGACTCACGCATAATCATGTCTGCGATTGATGGTAATTGTTGCTTGGACTCATGCATACTTATCATTTCCCCGATAGATGGTATTCTATTCTGAATGGGTGGATCAGAGTATGACTCTTGGGAATATTGTGGACAAGGTGGAGATGGAGAACAAGTCAGTTGAAAATTGGACTCGGGGGAAACGAAACCCCATGAACTCTGTGAAGAGTTGAAAGTATGAAAATTATAGTCATAAGATGGGGGGTATGGGTTATATTCATTCGGATAAGACCATTCCGGCACTAGATTGGTCAAAATTATGATATGCCGGGTTGGTAATATCTGAAAAAGAGTTAGGTGTGTAATATGGATTAAAGTTGGAAAAATTATTATTATATACCATATCACACCAACACAAACAAATAAAAAAAACAAACAAACAAACAAAAAAGAAAAAATTCTAACCTAAGTTAGGGTAGACCTATGACCTAGATGACTCCTAACTGGTTAGACTGTCCACGGGAGGTAGGGTGCAGACTTTGACCACAAGTTAATCAGCCAGGTCAGGGCAAGAGTGGTGGGAGGTTTTCCGTCAAAGACGTTCCTTAATTAAATAACCACCAATCTTCGGGCTTTCGGCCCTCAATCCCCTTCCTAGACACTGATTTGGCAAGAGTCAAATTTCAGCACTGTTCTCCCTTAGGATAATCTCCTATTGAGTCCGAGATGTCCCTAAGGCCAACGTCTACTAATTTTTAAGTTAGGCTTGGGTTAGTGAGTGCTTGGGATATGATTTTTGGGATAAGTAAGGGTGATGAAATCCCCACCTTATCTTGTTAATGGGTTATGCCCTTAAGATATTTTTGTGCAAGTGTACAAGATATGTAAATAAGATTCACTCAAAGCATGAAAATCAACCAAGAGATGAGTCATATTCTACATGCAATGCGAACGTACCTTGCTCCAGCACTCTTCAACAGTAAAATAAAGTAATTGAAGAGACACGTGCCTAATATGCAAACGTCTAATCAATTTTTATCATTAACAACAAATATTTTACTATTGAATTAATTAGCAGTAAGCAGGGTTATCACAAACAAATTTTAACAGAGCAGAAAGCAGATATTACAATTTTCAGAAACCTGCAGAAAAATTGATCAGTAGTTCACTGCTACTGCCGCGGAACCGCGGCTATTGCCGCGTTTGCGCGGCAAAGTAACAGGCTCTGCTGCTCTGCCTTCGAGGGTAGAGGCACAGAGTTACTATATGTCCACTTCTGCTGCTGGTTTTCTATTCTCCAAACCTGCAAACAGAAAAGAATAAAAGAATTAGTTAATAATTTTTTATTATTAGAGAATAACTTACCGTCCCTCCCCGGCAACGGCGCCAAAATTTTGATTGAGTTTTTCCCTGCACACAAAATAAATAATATTAGATTTAGAACAAGTTGTCAAGGTTCTCAATTTGAATCCGCGGTAGCAGTGGCTATGCGGGTCGTGATCCTCAGGAAGGGACTAGCGATGGAAGCGTTTAAGTAAGATTCTCTAAAAATTATTTTCTTTTATTATTTACAATGGTATATGATATTTACAATGAGAAGGTGAAAAGTAAATTTGAGAGAGATGGAGATCTAAACTAGAATTTGAAAGAAAGAAAACTATACATACATCTTCTACCTTGCTTACCTTTGATCCGTGCGATGACTTACCTTGTCTTGGAAGGCGTACAAGTATGGCGTATAGGATCGTCCACCTTCTTAATCTACACTACGAAAATAAAAGACAAACTAACGAAGGTTTGTTCATCTCCATAGGCCATCAAGGGCTCTTCTTCGGCTAGGCAGTCTCAACGCAATTGGGTCTCATGGTTCACAAGACATTAGAGAGAAAATAGAAGAAAAGAAGAACAAAAGAAACACAAGATTAAACAAGAATAAAAGAACATAAAAAAAAATGAACCTCGAGTTGATTTATTTAACAATAGAAGAAGAGCAAAACTTACACCGATTGTCACCCTCAGTGCAAGTAGATCTCCTTCCTCCATGAAAACATCCTCTCCTCTCAGTTACAAAAAGGAAAAATAAAAATTACAAAAGAGAAAAGAAAACCTAAACTAGAAGAAAGCCTAAAAACCCTAATTTTTGGCTCTGTATTTCGCTGTGCCCTTCTATGTTGCTCTGCAGGGGTATTTATAGGAGCTGGAAGAAGTAGAGTCCCAGTACAACTCTGTCCTGCAACTTGTTATCATGTTGATCACCGAATATGTCTTATCTGAGGATTGAATTGGAAAGTTTGATCAACATAAGAGTTGTAGGACTTCCAGTCTTCTTTTGGAGCATCTTGTATCATTGGATTTGAATATCTGTAGCAAAAGTTATGATCTGAATACTAAAACGTGTACAGTCTGAATCCGAATTTTTTTGAAACAATTTTATCTTTGCACTCTCCTCCTTTTATCTTCATCCTGCAAGTATTTAGGTTGAATAGAAGTCTATCCTTCCCTCTTCTTTTAGTATTTGCAACTTTGGCCCTTGTGTATTTGCAATTTTGGCAATTGATATTTGCAACTTTTACATTGGGCTTGAATATGGGCTTTTAGGCTTCTTTTTAGGCTTTATTTCTTTATTTTAATATTTCGAGGCCTGCACACAATAAATCATAAAATATTAGTAAATGTGCAGAATTATAGGAATAAATATGAAAATGTGATGGTAAAAAAATGCACTTTTCACTACCAATCAATACTTTACCTGGTCGAACTCGACAATGAGTGATTTGACCATTTTTCCCATGTGGGTGACATTACCTTGCGCCACGACTTGCTCATCGGTAGAGAAAGAAGTCTCCAGCGGAGTCGCCATCTTTTATTGGTGAGGAAAATTGAAGATCAAGGGGGTAAATTCTTTATTTGATAGTAAAGAAAATTACAGCAGATCAATAATCCTTTCACAAGAGAGGAGATATTCAAGCTCAAATTCCCCTTTGTTTAATGCCGGGTTCTTAATATGGCGGAGGAAAGTGAATCTTGTTTTCCGTTGACCGTGTGAACGTCAAGACTTCTTGGGAATCTTTTCTTTGAATGGTGAACGAAGTAACACAACTTCTATCCAATAAGAATCTCAAAGAGACTATAAGCCAAAAACAAACTTGTACGCAGCATGTTGTTAGAAGAGTTGAACTCTCTCTTTTAGCTGGAGATCTTGGTCTTTCTACGGCTTACAACCGAAGTTTTTTGACCAGATTTTTCTGACCCCTCTTCTATAGCAAACTGGGCTATTTATAGAGACTTCAGGGGTAAAAGTGTCCCCTAAAAATACTCTATAATGGGGGTTAACTCCCTCATTACGTGGGCAGTATTGACCCAGTAATGAGAGAAGTTATAACCAAGATGCGGGCTTTGGGCCTCGCGTTTTGCCATTGAGGTGATGCTTGAGAAACGCGAGCTTCCAATTCTGCGTTAAGCTTCACGTGAGACACGAGCTTTGGACTCTGCGTCTTGGTACTACAATAATACTGAGACGCGGCTTTCACGCTCCGCGTCTTGATCCTTGCAGTGATGTTGAGACGCGGGTTTCAACCCTCGCGTCTTGGTGCTACGCTGGTGACGATGATTAGCCTTGCGTTTGGAGTTTGGATTCTGCTTTTTGATGACTTGTCTTCAGTGATTTTTAGATAGCCTACAGTCCCTAGTTTTGGCGAGGAGCTTCTCCTAGCTTCAAGGACCTTCCTGGTATATTCGGATTCTGATATTTTCTCCCGGATATTCGTCTGACGTGCGCAAGGGGTTAGGTTCAATGCATCTTCTAAAAGCTCCCTTACTTGGCCTCCAAGAAATCCGGATTTAATTACCTGAAAATGTATTTAATTAAGCTCTTATTACTCATTTGCCCTTAAACTCTTGATTTGTCTGCAAGAGAGACCAAAACACGATTTATACTGACATTTTATTCATAAATCAGTAGGAAAATGCGATATAATAATATAGAATTGTAGACTAATCACACCCCCACACTTATCTTTTGCTCGTCCCGAGCAAAACAAAAAAGAAAAACTACACTACAAATGTTATTACACCACTTTTACATGTGACGCGATTGCATTGAGCGTGTGCAACAAGCCGTTAAACCTCTAAGTTACCCCTAGAGAAGGAGTGTTATCTCCTGAGGGTTTTCAGCGGATTTCACCCACAAAATCTATAAAGAAAAAAGACAAATGTTAGTATTTTGAAAACACATTTTAAAATAGAGACAAGTTTTCAAAATATTTTTGTAAAAATATAAGTGATCTAAGATCATAAGTCCACCAAAAGTTATTCTCCCTTAAACTTAGTCTATATGTAAGATCTTGTCTTCAATTAAGGTAAGAATTCAAAATTGGATTGAACATTTTATCCTTCATAAAACTTAGATGTTATGCACTTTGTGATAGTGAAGATTTCTGCGATTTCAACTCTAACCATCAAGCCATTTATTTATATAAATTTATTTCTCTCTCTCTTTTTTTCTTTTCCCTTAGTTTTCTTAGGCTTTCTAGTTCACCCGGGTAGTGAGCCTTTAACCGTTGACTCCCAAACCGGACAGTCTTAGGGCACCAGATGAAAAAACATCCCTCGAGTTTAAGGACTCGAGTAAATAAGGCCACAAAACTAAGAGGGATTATTTGTTCCTTATTACCACCTTTAGGCGTGAATAATCATGCTTCTTGAGGCATAGTTATCCAGCTTAATAAGTAATTTTTTATTCATTTATATCATATATATATATTTTTTTGCTTTATGGCATTTTAGATTTTTGCTTTCATCTCAAAAATGTGTAAGTGTGAAGTGCATACTATCTAAGGTAAAAAATTGAAGATAAAATTATTTCTCCATTTTATCTTACTTAGCCTATAATTTTAAATAAGATCCATTATTTCGACTAAGCTTAAAATGTCATAATTTAAGTCTTCCTTAATTTCTAAGATCATCTCAATTTTCTTAAAAATAGATCAAAGCTTTGTCTCTTATCTCAAAAAGTTTTTAAGAAAGAGAAAAATTCTATACAAAAGGAAAGATTTCTAAAAGTATCCTAAAAGAAGTGAAAAAGAAAGAAAAAAGTATCCTAAAAGAAGTGAAAAAGAAAAAAAATTCTATATAAAAGAAAAGATTTCTGAAAATATCCTAAAAGAAGTGAAAAAGAAAGAAAAAAGTATCCTAAAAGAAGTGAAAAAGAAAGAAAATCTAAAAACTCTATGTGAGTAAACCCCCCCCACACTTATCTCATGTATTGTCCTCAATGCATCGTGATGTATGTATGCATGAAACAAATAGAGAGGGAAGAAAAAATCACCTCAAGGTGGTGGTTCTGGTGGTGGTCTAATTGGTCCAAGAAATGCAGCCCAATCTAATTTTCGTGGAGTTCGAAGGAGCCCACCAGAAACCTCTATAATACAATCACTAAAATGATGTATATATTTATGATTTTTATTATGAATTTTACCCCATCTAATTTTCAAATTTTCAAAATAATTTGAGTCAATTTTATCAACACCTTTGTCCCAAAATGGAGTATGAAAAGATGAAAGGATTGATTGGGGTCAGGAAGTACATGAACTAATATCGACTCAAGAATTTGACTTAAATCAAGTAAATGCTCACGAGTCTAAATTGGTTCAGGAATCGGGTTCAGATCAAGAAATTGAAATCCTATTCCACATTTATTTTCCCACAATGGAATGTGACTTTCTAAGATTGGTGATTCAAATTCAAGAATGACAGGTGTGGGAATCAAAACTGACTCTAAAATGTTGCTCAAGTTTGATAACAAAACAAGAGTCAATATTGATTCAAGAATTTGAACTGGATCACAAATTTGAGGATTAAAGTCACATTCCTTATTGAGTTCAATTTCATAAAAATGAGAACTTGCCAATTTGTCAATGGGACATTCAAACATATGAAATTGGTCAAGTTCAATTTATTGATCATAAAAGATTGGTGATTCAATTTCACGATGGACTGACAAACGATCTAATACTGACTCAGAAAAAGGCCTGAAATCAGGTAAAAATACCTCAGTCATTATTGAATCAGGAAGTAGAATTGAATTACCAAGTTGAGGTTCAGGATCATATTCATGCTCAAGTTCATTTTCAAGAAAGGATAACTTACCAAAATGTCAATGGGATTTTCAACATTTGAAGTTTGGTCAAGTTTAGATGGGTGTGCTGAAATTAAATCTCGGTTCCCTGAATAACAAGAGTCCTGGGTCAGATTAATAGAGTTAGAGATATCTGGATTGGTCAAAAGTCGATAAGAGTGAGTTTCTTCATTCCTATGAATGTTGACCAATTGACTTAGTTGTGCTCTAACCTATCAATACACTGGGTAAAAGATTTTTAAAATTGTTATGAGGTCACATGCAAGATTTTTATACTCTTTTCTAGCTGAGATTTTTTCTTCAGACGGTTGTTCTAAAAAGGGAGTGTAGAAATCTTGGTTTTGAAAAAATTGTGAAGATTGTGAGTCCAATAAATCTTGAGATTGTCGCTTAGACTCAAGCAAGAGTTCCTCAGTCAATCTCAAGATGGATGTTTGATCATTTTGAATGGTGAAATTGAGTAAGACTCTTGAAAATATTGTGATATTAGAGAGGCCAACATGTTCTGAAATTGTCGCTCGGCCTCTTGCAGATTGGCATCTATACTCTTTCCTAACTCAGATTTTTCTTCAATTGGTGGTTCTAGAAAAGGAATATAGAAAACAAAATTGGAAAATGAATATTGTGAATATTGTGAAGATTGTGGATAATGTGGTTGAAAATTTGACGTGGGGAAGTTGAATCCCCATTGACTCTGTGAAGAGTAGAAAATATTTTTGAAAGGTTGGCCATTAGATAAGCGGTATAGGTTATATTGAGTTGAATACTTCCAATCCCGATTATTTGGTTGGGTCATGTTGTTCAAAGCTGGGTTGGAGCTATTCAACAATGAGATTGATGTGAAGTATGGGATCATATTAGGATTGAAAGAATTATTGTTGTTGAATTCCATTTCACAAACAATCGCAAACAAAAAAAAGAAAAAGCAAACAACAAACAAAAAGAAATAAAAGCAAAACCAAGCCTATACTAGGGTTGACCTAGACCTAGACGACTCCTAACTGGTCGATTACTCGGGGGAGGTTGTCATATGAATCCGACCACAAGCTAATCGGTCAGGTATGAGCAAAATACAGTGGGAGGTATCCGTGCATAAGCAACGAGCCATAATTACGCCAAATCACCATATCTTCGAGGCATAACCTCTTAATCCCCAACCTTAGACACCGATTTCACAAGAGTAAGATTCAAAACAGGTTTCACCCTCGGTCAATCTCTTAATGAGTCCGAGATGTCCTTAGGGTTCAACGTCTATCAATTTTTATTAGGGCTTGGGTTTGTGAATGGGGAGGTGATTTTTAGGCTAAGGAAGGGTGATGAAATCCCCACCTTATCTTGTATTGAGTTTTGCTTTTAATTTCAATTCGTGTAAGTGTGCAATATAGACAAGAATATAACACATAGCGAATAAATCACCCACGTATTTGTCCTATGCTATATGCAATGCCATATGTACACCTCAACCCAGATCACAACAACAGAACAAAATACAGTATAATGGAATTGAATTGACACGTGCCAAAATGCAAATGTCTAAACCGTATTAAAAGCGTCCAAATACCGTATTTAGTTCTTTAATTATTATAGTGTGTAGGCAATCAAAGCAGAAAAATAGCAGCAACAATACAACAATATATGCAACTTGCAAGAATCCTGCAAAAGATGAAGTCCAAATGCCAAACAAATGTCGCGTTTGCGCGACTTTCTTAGGTTTCCGCGGCATAATTATGGAAGTAGGGTCCCTATTTTCTAGAGCAGGGACATGCAAGCAAAAGGAAAGTTCTGCAATGTTCAGTTTCTGTAAACATTAATCTGCACATCAAAACAGAGAAGAAAATGTTAACAAAAACGTGAGTTTAAACCATTCCCATCCCCGACAACGGCGCCAAAAATTTGATCGAAGAGAAACTAGCACTTTAAAATATGTGTTTTGTAAAATCAGTGAAAAGTGTGTGTGTGCTAATGTTCCCTCGATACTTCCGTTATAGCATTAGCTCAACGTGTCGAATTCACAGGGACGGGAGGCGATAGAAGTATTAACAGTTCTTATTCATGTTAGTTGTTAACAATTTCTTCTTTGTTAAAGAATGAGAAAAAGAAAAAGAAAAAGAAAAGAAAAGAAATTCAGAAGTGATAGATGGAGAAGGCGATGAAGACGGCGATGTGAAAATGAAAGAGAAGTAGTTTGAAAAATAAAATAGAAAAGAAGATGAAGCTTGTGGTAAAGAATAAGAAAACAAAAGTGAATAAAGAAGATGGTGAAAACAACGATGAAAAGATAAAAGAAGAGTTTTGAAATTGATTTTTGAAATAAGATAAAAGAAAACTCATGGTACTAACTGCCAATTGCTCCACTAACCATGCTAACCTCTTAGTGATAGTTGCCTCACATGGATCCTTCGCCATCACTAATCCTTGGCTTCAAGAGACGATACAAAGTATGGCCCATAAGATTGCTCTTTTACATTCAAACAATACATCCATACCACACAACAAGTTGTAAGATACTATTAAATCATCAAAACTGGTTAGAGATGAGCATGAAAAAAAGAAGACATTGCAAGTTAGCAAGTTAGTGGGTTAAATATTAGAAATGTTAGAATGTTAGAATCCATCATCATGAGCCATCAATGGCTCTTGCAAGAGTAAGGCCTTGTAGAGGCTACTAGATTCATGTGGATTATTAAATAAGTGGTTAGATGGTTAGTGGTCAGTAGTTAAATTGTCATGAGAAGAAAAACTAGCTAAGAATCATGTAGAAGATGGAGAAGATTATAATGGAGAAGAAAGGAGACACATTTACGTAGATTGTCACCATCTATTATATCAATTCCTCTCTTTTTCTCTCTGAATCTCTCAGCCCTACTATAAGATCTAAAAAAATAAAATGAAAATACAAAATAAAAGAAGAAGAACACCTGCACTACACTACAGTAAGAGATAGAAAACCTAGCCTATTTCTCAATCTGCTTGCATTTCTGGTCTCTGCAGGGCGTTTTGTAGGTGAAAGAAGCATCTGGAAGGCGAGACAAGGCCACGCGTCGAAAATCAACGCGTGGGCCCACCAAATTGCCGCGGAAACATGGCATTTGTCGCGTTTCTGCGACAAAACCAGGGACTTAGGTCCCTGGTTTTGGCGAGGAGCTTCTCCTGGCTTCAAGGACCTTCCTGGTATATTCGAATTCTGCTATTTTCGCCCGGATATTCGTCTGACGTGTGCAAGGGTTTAGGTTCAATGCATCTTCTAGAAGCTCCCTTACTTGGCCTCCAAGAAATCGATTTAATTACCCAAAAATGGGTTTAATTAAGCTCTTATTACTCGTTTACCCTTAGACTCTTGATTTATTTGCAAGAGAGACCAAAACACGGTTTACACTGACATTTTATTCATAAATCAGTAGGAAAATGCGATATAATAATATAGAATTTTAGACTAATCAACCAACGCCACTCTGAGATTGACGCACGATCTCCGCCGATCAGACCAAATCTTCTTGGGATCGATGAATGATCCCTAGCCGAACCTGAGAAGCTTTGATACCACTTGTTGCACCCTCGGAGGAATTCCAATGATACGCCAATCACCAAGATCAACGTTTCAATACTGAGTCAATCACGAACCAATTAGCACGACCTAAACACAAAGAGAGAAACACGAGAAACAAACGATTTAAAAAGGTTTGAGAACTTGCCTCCGTACTCGAGGTAGAAGGGAGAAGATCTTATTCAACTGAGTTAAAAGTGTTACAAAGATGATTCGAAGATCCAACTAGAGAAAATTACGCGCTAGGCCGTAGAAATCTGACAAACAAACTAATCTTAAAACTCCTAATACAATTCACCTTTTAAGGTTTCTCTCAAGGTTACAACTAAGGGTATGACACCCCTCTATATATAGACAGAGAGATCACGAAGAAAATAAAACCAACGACTCTAAAATCAGACCAGAAATGAAATCAGAATTCCATTTGAAAGCTGTCAGAAACCAGTGACTGTCGACAGTTATGATGGGCCAAATCCAACTCTCGGGTTTGGCCACTGTCGACAACCTGAGCTGTGCCTGTCGACAGACTGAGCCACAATTGTCGACATGCCTCCAATGGCTGTCGACAGACTATCTAATCCAACTCTGTTTGGCGTATCCACGAATCCGTTGTCGACAGCCTACGGGCCCTGTCGACTGCTATCTTCTGCTCCTGTTTTTTCTGCTGGTGCTGCTATCTCCAATGGGTTAAAAAACATGTACCATATGTTTCTAGATCTTCTCCCCACACTAATAACATAGTACATATGAACACAACTCACCTACAATACACCTTCCTCTAGTCATAAGCCTTACACATACCAAAACGAAGACCAAAGACCATAGCAAGAGTAAAATTTGCGAACAATCCCACTTAAAAACCAGATAACCAACTCTACTGCACACCGATCATGGGGCTCTGATATTTCTTCGTTGTATGCTCCAATCTCTCGCCCTAGTTCTTGAACTTCCTCCAGTAGCCTGCTAGCAGTACCACTTGATCCGTTTGGCCTTTCAAACTTGTCAACCCATATGATGTTGTATGGTCCATCTATTGGTCAATTAAGACAACTGAAATAACTACTTCCAGGCCATTGGAGAACAACTGAAAAAACAAATAGAACATATTATAAGTTTAAACTAAAATGCTTTTTGACGCACCAAGAGCTCATTAATTTTCACATTTGGAAACCATTCTTCTTCATGAATATATTTGGTAATGCTAAGACTATCATGACTAATAATCCAGTTTGTCAATGAATTATCAGTGATGTAGATAATAAATTATAGTTTTTCTGCATGTTTTGACAAATGTGACCTTTGTTGCGATATTGATATGCTCTGATACCAATCATTGTGACTTCTAAGATTGACGACGTTAGTGAAACTTGACAATATGAAAAATACTTGCAAAAGAAAAGCTTGATGTAAAGCAAACTAGTAATACCTAGATAAAAGAGTAATAAAGAAAGAATACAAGGATTTAACGTGGTTCGGCCCAAACTTGACCTACGTTCACGGGGAGAGAACTTGAGAGAGTTTTATTAATAGACTTAGTACAAAGAGATCTAACCTTCTTATTCATGCAATAAGAGTATTCACCTTTCACTTGAATCTAATCCTAAATTACAAGAGTATTATCATTTCTCTATACGCCTTCAACTTGCTCCTCTCTTTCTTGACTTCCTCTGGTCTTCTTTACTTGAGATTCTCTGTTGTAAAAACTCCTTGAGAGTTGTTTGGTTGAGGCAATTGCAATACTTGGTTACAATTTTTATTTATAGGATTTTACAATATAACTCTTATTTGGACTATGAGATGATCTAGGCCTTTAGATGGATGAAGAATCTTAATCAATCTTTTTAGGAATTGATCTCCTTGATCTAGAAGTATTCTAAATCCTTTAATCTTTAGAAACAAACCTTCGTTAAATAGGAATTAAATCCTATTCATACTCCTCCTGAAAAGAAAACTCACAATCGTCTGAAAAGGAAACTGCTTTATCTTAATTTGCTTCTTCTGCTTCAAGTCATCGTCTTCTCCAATTTAATTGAATTTTTTTGGATCATCATTTCTTCTTGAAAAACAAGGCAAAATCCTAATAGTCTCCACCTCCACTTATTTTTCAAGCCTTTAGAAAAACAATTTGAGATTTTAGATTAATACTTTAATTCTTTCCTTGGTTGTAACTGTGTTGTGAAGCCTTTAACTCTTGTCCCCTCTCCCTGAGGCCTTTGGCTGATTTACCGTCATGGCTTGGGCCATCTCAGGGCTTGCCACTGCATCCTTTCTCTTTCCTGCAACACTTTGACCCGGGTTCACGTCCCGTTACAAAATTTCCTTGAAGCTCCATCTTGCGATGAACTCCCTTCCAAGCTTATCCTTAAAACTCCACTTCGAACTGAGTTTTCTTTCTTCAGCTTGTATAACCTTCCACACTTCTCTCCTTTTTAGGATTACTCTATCTCTGTGGCTGACTGTGACGATGCCTTATTGCACTTGGATTCGGCATCCTTCTTCGTCGAGCACCCTTATGAATATTAGATTATACCGTGCCTCTGGGACATACCAGACCGCCTCCAGAGCACGCACTATCCCATCTCTTCATGTAACCTTGACTGTCCTAGTGCCGATCACCTCGCAAGCCGAGCCATCCACCATCTTGACAATCTCTTCCTCCTTTCCAACAAGGAGTTAGTGAACAGCTCTTTCTGGGAACATACATGAACCGTACTAGTTGAATCAAATATCTAACATTTACCTTGAGAAGTGTTGTCTTTGTAAGAAGCCATTAATATTTCAGTGTCCTCTACACTTCTATCTACGTCTGCCTCCGCAGCTTACCCCTTCTTTTTTAGCCACTCTTGCCGATACTTGCAGTCATTCTTTCAATGACATTCCCTTTGACAAAAGTGACACACCTTTGATGAGCTTCGACCTTTTCTTTCTTCTCCTCTTCCTTTCCTTCCCGTGATCACCAAACCCGATTATGTCTACTCACTTGATTTGGCCTTTTTCTAATCTCATTAGATAAGACAATTGACACGACCTTCTCCAAGATAAGAGTTTCTTTACCGTAGAGAATGGTGGTAATGATATGATCATATGAGTCTGGAAGAGAACTGAGAAGTATCAATGCCTTGTCCTCCTCGCCGATCTTGACATCAACAACTAGAAGCTCGCTAATGACCTTTTTGAAGAAGTTTAGATGCTCCAACACTGTTGTCCCTTCCTTCATGCGTAGCCCATATATTTGTTTATTGAGATACAGCTTGTTGGAGAGGCTTTTCGTCATATATAACGTTTCTAACTTTGGCCACAATTCTGTAGTCGTTTCTTCATCTATCACGTTGCATATAACTTCGTCTGCAAGACGTAGTTGGATCATGCTTGTCGCCTTTAAATCCATCTCCCAATCCTCGTTTGACGTACCTACAGGTTTTGCTGACTTATCCTGCAAGGTCTTGTGAAGACCCTGTTGCACCAGCAACGCCTTCACCTTCTTTTGCCATAAACTGAAGTTTCTTTTTCCATTAAACTTCTCGACCTCGAACTTTGTCGTAGAACTTTCTATCTTCGACATATTGCCCTTCGTCAACTTTTAGCCCTGATACCAATTGTTACGAAATTGATATGCTCTGATACAATTGTGTCTCCCAGGATCGACATTAGCGGAACTTGGCAATGTGAAAAGTACTTGCAAAAGGAAAGCTTGATGTAAAGCAAATCAGTAATACTTATACAAAATAGTAATAAAGAAAGAATACAAGAATTTAACGTGGTTCGGCCCAAAATTGGCCTACGTCCACGGGAGAGAGAACTTGAGAGAACTTTATTAATAGACTTGATATAAAGAGATCTAAACTTCCTCTTGATGCAATAAGAATATTCACCTTTCACTTGATTCTTACGCTAGATTACAATAGTATTACCTTCTATCTATGCACCTTCAACTTGTTCATCTCTTTCTTGGCTTCCTCTGTTCTCTTTGCTTGAGATTCTCTGTTATAAAAACTCCTTGAGACTTATTTGGTACTTGGTTACAACCTTAATTTATAGGATTTTACAATACAACTCCTATTTGGACTATGAGATGATGTTGGCTTTTGGATGGTTGAAAAATCTTAATCAATTCTTTTAAGAATTTATTTCCTTAATCTATAAGATTCTAGACCCTTTAATCTTTAGAAATAAATCTTCATTGAATAGGAATTAAATCATATTCATACTCCTTCTGAAAAAGAAACTCGCAATCGTCTGAAAAGGAAACTGCTTCATGCTTCTTCTGCTTCAAGTCATTGTCTTTTTCAATTCAATTAAATTTTTTGGACCATCATCTCTTCTTAAAAATAAGACAAAATCCTAATAACCTTCTCTTACGTGGATTCTTGGATCAATTTGCAATCTAACTTGTCTAGAATCTCGAATATTTGAATTTTACAGTTAGAAACCAAGGATTTTGTTTAATTTTAATGCCCTTTTGGTGCCACTCTGCAGTGGACCTTTTACTAGAAATTCAAATTTAATTCAAATTAATATTAATATTAATAATTTAATTTTAATGCCCTTTATTATGGACCTTTATCCAGCATGTTTTGGACCCATTTCCTCCAAATTTCTTTAAATTTAATTCAAATTTAAGTTTGTTTTCTAGTCAAATTTAAATGACGTCATCTTTTTCAATCTCCTACCCAGTGTGCGACGCTCTTCCCTTAGTCTACTTTTTCTTATTCTTTCGAGATTTGTAGCTAATAAAAATACCATTCCAACGTTGGCCTCTGTCAGTTGAAAAGTTTAACTAGTGAGGTTATTGCGAGATAAACTTGTGTCATTTCGGAAGGATTCTGATTTCTTCCAACTAAAAAATAATCCGGTGCAAGATCTTTCGAGATTTGTAGCTAATAAAAATACCATTCCAACCTTGGCCTCTGTCAGTTGAAAAGTTTAACTCAAAGTGAGGTTATTGCGAGATAAACTTGTGTCATTTCGGAAGGATTCTGAATCCCTCCAACTCAAATACAATCCTGTGACATTCAAGTGCAAGATTTATTCTGTTGAAGTTAATTTGCATAAAAATAAAAAATAATGTATTTGAATACTTTTTACCCATCCATCAAGCAGGCGCAAAATAAGCAATAAAAAAATAGCATATTGCTTAGATCTACATTTTTAAACATACAAATTCTCGATTCAAACATTACATCATGATCTAAACACTTCAAAATCCTCACACACCAATTTTTGTAAGATTTTAAATATTTTACACCGTTAAACTAACTCACTTACTATTTTAGCCATTCATTTTGCGCCTGCTTGATGGAGGAGAAAAAAAATTCAAAATACATGATTCTTCATTTTTAGTAACTTGAAATAATGTAGATCAATTTCAACGGAGTAAATCTTATAATCAGATGTCATAGGATTGTATTTGAGTGGGAAAGATTCAGACTCGAATTCTTTCAGAATGAGACCAGGTTATTGCTTTCTTATTAAAACTGTAGAAATTATAATATAAAAATAATTTAAGAGTTTTAATTATATTCAGATAATAAAATAAAATTCTAAAGATAGATAATTAATAAAGTAATATATATTAGGTATGAAAATTTTGATTAATTCCTGAGTAGATTATCTTTTCCAAATTAGAAGTATAGTTTCTAATTTTTAACTAAATCCTAACTAGGGTGAAATTTCAATTGATTTTAATATATATAGAATTCAGGAATTCCAAATATATCAGGATGATAAAAGTTAAAACATAAAAATAGCTAATGACAGAACTGTAAGATCGGAAGAAAATAAGAGGTGACAATGATGTGTATGTAATGTAATTTATTTCTTTTTAAGAGTAACTATAAATTGTTAATGGATCACAGATTAACTATTCACTATATCTGAAATTAATCCAGATGCCCACGCTTGTACCGGAAAATATGTAAAAACAAAGTGAAATATACATTTTTTTTTATGGTAAATTACTGAAAATCCCACTATACTATCTTAGGTTTTGCGCTTTACCCCCTGTACTCTCGCATCTATAGTTTACTCAACTTCGTGAATTTTTCTATTAAAAGTGAGTCACGTAACCATCACTTTGACCCCTCATCTCCAGCAGTCTGTGTGTTTAGTTTATCTTGTGGTGATGGTGTTAGGGCTTACAGCTAGGGCAAGAGTTAAACTTTGGCAACGATGGTCATGGTGAAGAAGGGGAATGGAGTACCGACTGAACGGAGGAGGAGATGAGATCATACCTCTCCACTTTCTTTCTTATAACTTATGTTGTAAATGTTAGTATTTTGAATGTCTCATATTCATTAGAGAATAATGCAGGTTCAGGTGGAGGCATTACAAACTTTAAAGATCAAGTAAGGATAATGCAAAGAACTTGTGCACATTATAAGTCGACTTAAAAACCAAACTAGTTGACTTATTTTAGCCTATTCGACTTATAGTTGCGTGCAGTTGATTAATATTTTGCAATAGAAAGTAAGGTTATCAGGTTTTCTCAGATTAGTCAACTGAAACTTAAGTATAGTAGGCTTATACTTGAGTATAGTCGACTTATGACGGCTCTGACAGTTTCTTTTTCTGATTCTGTTTCCAGATCGAGTTGGATTCAAGATTCTTTCTTTATCTGGGCGGAGCTGATTGTATTATTGAACTTTGGGTTGGATTAGTATTCATCCAATGAGTCTATATAAACCCTTGCGAGTGGCTTTTGAAGGCAAGTCAAGTTCAAGAGATATTTTTACCATTGAGAGTTGTAAAAGAGAAAATCTTATAACTATTATATTTTTTCTCTATTTTTCAATATAAATTCTTCCCTCCTCCCCGTGGACGTAGGCACTCTTACCGAATCACGTTAAATCTAGTGTTCTTGTATTTTGTGGTGATTGTCTCAATTGCTTACTAGTGCTAGATCTTCTACGCTTCCGTTGTCGAGTCTTCAATTCGGTGTTTCTCTCTTATTGTATCCGCATTAATTAAAACAATTGGTATCAGAGTAATGGCTAGCAAGACGATCACAATAACCAAGTTCGAGGTGGAGAAATTGGACGATAAGTTCAACTTCTTGTTGTGGAAGATGCGAGTAACGTCATTGCTCGTGAAGGAGGGCACACATAAGGTCCTGTTTGGTATTGAGAAGAGACCATCGAAGATAGAAGATGACGAGTAAAACGACATTGACTTCCGCGCAAATGCGATAATCATACATGCCTATCAGATGAGGTCCTCTACAATATCATGAACGAGGAGACAATTGTTGGTTTTTGGTGTAGGCTGGAAAGTCTTTACATGACGAAGAGTTTGTTGAACAAGCCCTTCATGAAGAAACAATTATACAGCTTTCGAATAAAGGAAGGTACGCCTATCTTACAACATTTAAATACTTTTAATAGAATTTTAATCGACTTATTGCTCTAAAGGTTAAGCTAGAAGAAAAAGATAAAACTCTTTTGTTACTCTATTCTCTTCCATCAATTTGTGACCATTTGGCAACCACCATCATGTATGATAAGGAGACTTTAGAGTTAGAAGATGTCAATCAGATGCTTTTGAATAACGAGCTGATGAAGAAAACAAATTTTACAGAGGAAGCATTAGGATTGGTTGTCAAGGGCCCAGAGAGGGAGATCAAAGAGTAGGAGACCCAAAAGAAATCTAGAGACTTCTAGCAGTTTTGCTTGCTACTATTGCAGGAAACTATAACATATTAAGAAAAATTGTATGAAATACAAGAAAATGCTGAAAAAGAAAGGCGGTAAGAATTCTGATGGGGCTAGTACCAGTGAAAAATCAGATCAAGCTGGGGTTGTAGAACAAACAGATGAGAATTCATGTGATGTCTTGACAACTCAGTCTAGAAAATGTAAGTACCCAGATGCTTGGTTACTTGACTCAAGCTGAACATACCACAAGTGCCCAAAAAGAGAGTGGCTCAGTACTTATAAGCCTTATGATGGAGGCTCTATCCTGATGGGTAATGATACAGTGAGCAAGACAGTTGGCATTGGAAACATCCGTATGAAGATGTTTGATGGACATGTTCGAACCCTCACGAACGTGCATCATGTTTCATATTTAAAGAAGAATCTTCTTTCGTTAAGAGCTTTGAAAGCTCAAGGGTCAAGTTTTCAGATGCATATAGAGGTATCAAATTTACCAAGAACTCCATGATGATCCTCAAAGGAGAACGGACAACAAACTTGTACAAGAAGGAAGGAAGCATTATTATTGGTGATGCTTCGGTAACAACGAAGAAGGAAGATACTACAAGACTTTGGCACATGCATCTTAGACACATTAACTTGCGAGGTCTTCAAGTTCTACACAACAAAGTTACTCTACCAGGTATTAAATATTTCAAACTTAATTTTTATAAATTTTGCATCATGTGTAGACAGCGTAGAGTAGCTTTCTCTACAATATAGCACAAGACAAAGGGCTTGTAAAATCTCATACACACAGATGTGTGGGGACCTTCGCTAGTAGCATCCATCGGGAGTGCTAGGTACTATATTACGTTTATAGATGACTTCTCTAGTAGAGTTTGGATACTTCTTGAAGCAGAAAGCAGAAGTACTTCAGAAGTTCAAGGAGCGAAAAAATATGGTGAAGATCAGAAGGGGCGAAAAATGAAAGTCTTGAGGTCTGATAATGAAAATGAGCATACCTCCATAGAATTCAAAGGTTACTTGACAGGTAAAGGCATCAAACACCAGCTAAGCATTTCAGAGTGACCAGAACAGAATGAAATAGTAGAGGTAGAGCACATGAATCGGACACTTATAAAGCGTGTCCGCAGTATCAAGTTACAAGCTGACATATTAGAAAGATTTCAGCGGAAGCGGTAAGTCATGCAAGATATCTGGTAAATAGGTCACCATCAACAACCATTGATCTTCAGATCCCAGAGGAGATATAGAGAAGAGAGTCTGTGGATTATTCAACCTAAAAAGGAACAAACTAGAATCCAAGTCTAAGAAATGTATCTTCATCGGGTTCGCCAAAAGAGTCAAGGGTTTCAGACTTTGGGATCCTGAAACGAGGAGCGCTTTTAGCAACAGAGATATGGTCTTTCACGAAGAATCAATGTTGCAAGAAAAATCAGAGATGGAGGATAAAGCGCAAGGTGGAGCTCCAGACAACTCAACAGACACTCTGAAAAAGAGATTTGAGTTCTCAGAGAGCCCTAAAAGGCCTAACGGGTTAAATGAGGATTTCTCAGATTCAGACGGAGATGAACAGGAGGCCACTCAAGAGCAATTTAGACCATTGAGGCGGTCAGTCAGAGTTATAGTGCCACCAATAAGGTATGATCGTAAGATAATCACGTCTCATTCGCATTAGTAACAGAAATAGGCGGTACTAATAGTTACAGGAAGGCGATGGAAGAAGATGACCACAACAAGTAGATTACAGCTATAGAACAGGAGATGGAGTCTTTGGATAGAAATCAAACATGAAAATTGGTTAATTTTTCAAAGAATTCCAAGGCAATAGGTTGCAAATGAGTCTTTCGCAAGAAAGATAATGAGCAGTACAAGGCAAGGTTAGTTGCCAAGGGATATGCTCAGAAGAAGGGTATTGATTGCAATGAGATCTCCTCTCTTATTGTTAAGCATATGTCTATTTGGATGTTATTGGCGATGGTAGCTCAGTTTAATTTAAAGTTAGAGTAGATAGATGTCAAAACAGTGTTTCTACACGGTGAGCTGAGGAGAGGATATACATGAAGCAACCTAAATGTTATATTCAGGAAGGATAAGAAATCAAGGTGTGTCTTCTAAATATATCCCTTTATGGACTTTAGCAGTCTCCCGGTAGTGGTACAAATAGTTTGACTCATTCATGATCAAGGTCAGATACAACCAATGTGAGTATGACAGTTGTGTATAGTTTAAGTAGAATGATAATCTGACATATTTACTGTTATATGTGGATAATATGTTGATTACTGTAAGAAACAAGACATATATTCAAAAGCTTAAAGCTCAGCTAAAGAAGGAATTCGATATGAAGGATTTCAGAGAAGCCAAGAAGATCTTAGGTATGGAGATTATTTGAGACAGAGGATCAGACAGACTTTGGCTATCGCAGGAGAATTACGTTCTCAAGGTGTTAGGAAGATTCAACGTGACAGAAGTAAGACCAGTCAAATCACTCTTTTGGCAGGTCACTTCAAATTATCCTTCAAGCAGTGTCCACAATCACCGAAAGAGGAGTAGGAGATGTCTCGAGTATCATATGCTAGTGCGGTGGGAACTCTCATATCTGCTATGGTCTGCACTAGACCTGACTTAGCCTATGCAGTTATTACAGTAAGTCGGTTCATGTCAAATCAAGGAAAGCAACATTACAAGCAGTGAAGTGGGTAATACGATACCTACGAGGGACTGTGACATTAGGCTTGGTTTTTCAGAAATTAAAAATGGGAAAGCTTAGGGTATTACAAAGCTATGTTGATGCAGATTATGCAGGAGATTTTGATGAGCGAAGATCTACAACGGGCTATGTGTTTACGGTAGCTGAGTTCGTCAATAGTTGAAAGGCAGAGTTGCACAATATTGTTGCTCTTTCAATGGCAGAGGCAAATTACATGGATGTAGTTGAAACATCTAAGGTGAAAATTACCTAGAGTGGGGGGGGGGGGGGTGAATAGGTGATGGCTACACTAAATGGAGAATAATGCGGAATTAAAATCTTTTTCTAGCAATCTAGCAATAGCAAATACATTTAAAAAATACTTGCAAAAGAGTAAGAAATATTAGAGTGCAAGTAAAGAGAGAGTAGAGTTACGAGAGAAAGAGTAAGTAATCACAAAAACAATGATATGTTTCAAGGTTCGAGCCACTTCTCTATGTCCCTGCCTTCTACACTATGAAGGATTTCCACTATGACCGATCCCACTAGATAGTCAACTGGTTATAAGTTCTCACTAAAACTCAATGGACTCACTAGTCCTCTCTTACTGTGCCATAACACCAACACGGAACTCACTAGCTCGCTTGAGGCCACAACCTCTACAACTTCTCAATAGAAGAAAAAACTGTGATCAACTCTTGACCATAATAGTTCACAAGCACGATCTTATAACCAAGATGAGGAAGTGAAACTCTTTAAAATTTTGTAGTGAAAATAGCTTGTAGATATGTCGAGAGAGGGCTCAAGCTAAAAACAAAACTTTGAAATTTTTGGGTCAAAATGAAATCATTTATGAAGAGGCTAAAACTTATAAAAACTTGATCTAATCTTTAGAAATATTGTTCTTGAGTTATTTCATACTCCCACTATTTATAAGGGATGAAAACATGAGCAGAAAACCCAATAGAGTCGTTGGGACAAGACCCAAAAAAAGACAAAATAAAAATTAGCTGTTGGGAAAATTGTTAGAAGAAAATCCTTCTTCCGGTCGACCGCCAACGGTCGGATTTTCGACTATTGGGGATAACGGTCGACCGGACGGTCGACCGATGTTTCCAACCATTAAGTAAATCTCTCTGTCGGTCGATCGGTCCGGTCGACCGATGTTCCCAACTAGAGAGTAAATCTCTCTGTCGGTCGACCGGTCCGATCGATCATACCCAACCGAGAGCAATGCTCTTGCAGTCGGCCGAAATGCACACATGCACTTTGGCACATTGTCGATCGATCGCCCGGTCGACCGACAGAGCAATTTTGCTCTGCCAGCGGTCGACCGCCCGATCGACCGGCGAAGGGCCAAAGCCAAATTTTGGAGATCTTTTTGAAACCAATTTTTTTCAATAAAATATCTTTTGATCTTTAAATACAAAATAGAGTTCTAAGGACTTGAAGAACTAGTGTATGATCATAGATCATCACCAAATAAAGGTAGAACTATATTTTGACAAAATTCTTTTCTAAAACAAAAATCAGGTTTTTTCGAAACTTGTTTTTCTGAAACTTAGTAAAGAACACGATAAGAAGTATAGTAATAAATTCTTGTTGAAAACACAAAGGAGTATGAAATATGTGTGTGTGTGTGTGTGTGTGTGTGTGTGTGTGAATCCCAAAAGCTATTAACCTATATCATCTTGATTTTAACAAATGATTATAAATCCTATCTAAAAAGATAAAAATACAAATCTTGAAATAGTCTTCTGTAGAACATTGGATAGAGCTCTTCTATTTGTGCTTAGGCTCTGGGATTTACATTTTCTTGACTTCCAAATGTGTGAGTTATGTGATGGAGCCGAAATGTAACAAATGGTTAACTTGAAACTTAGTAAACAAAATTGTTAACACCATAACTACATATGGTTTGTTATCATCAAAACTAGGTTTAATGGCCTTTAGGCCAACAATCTCTCCCTTTTTGATGATGACAAAATATATGGAGTTATTATAAATAATTTGAGAAGAGACTTCAAGCGAAGCTCCCCCTAAACACATGCATATATCAAAATATGACATAATAAGCTAAATGCAACAATAAAAGTATATGTATAGGATATGACAATCAGGCTCTTATGCAACCCATCTATGCATACCAAGAATACAGAGTTATGATGGTGTATGCACAAACGATTTCCCTCCATCCATCCAATTACCTCTAACCTCCAATTGACAAGTGGCAGATGGTTGGATAACAAAGGAAACACTAGACAATACAAATATACCACATACTACATGTATGTAAAGACAATAAAGATAAATATCATAACATAAATTTGTTCATACACACACAAAGGTTCATGCCAACCTCAAAACAAGATACATAACACATAAAAACATATATCCATCAGATACTGAAATGTAACAAAGCACATGTCCATACATAAATCCAAATACATAAAACAAATAAAATACCCTAGATTAAAACACAAAAGTAAACACCCAAGGATAACTCCATAACACCTCTCCCCTTTTTTGTCATCAACAAAAGGAGTCAATCCTCCTGAAAATCTGGGTCTTCTGGAGGTGTCGGTGCCTTGGAAACAACTGGAGGAGGTACCCATGTATTGAACGGACGACCCATCATAGGAAGTGGCTGTGAGTGGCCTCTCAGAAGTGGAGCAGGTCAAGCATTCCTAATATAGGGTCGTCAACACATGTCTGAAGATACCGAATGGAGGCACATATGTACTGAAGATCATTATCCACTCTTTATTCCATCCGCTAGAAGTTGGCAGACATCTTCAGGTGATGCTCTCGAAGCTGAGCAAAAAGGCTGAATATGGATCGAAGGATGCAGAGGATGCAGAAGATGCAGAGGAGGATTCAGGAACAGTAGCAGGAATGATAGGAGGAGGATGAGGAGCAGGAACACGCTCCCTAGAACGTATCCTCTTAAGAAGTGTGTTGTTGATGTCAACTGACGGTTCAATGGACCGTTCAGTAGAGAGATCAATTTTGAGTTGCTTTAAGAGGCGAGTGATGAACATCCAAAAGGGCAAGTGCCGGTTTGGGATCAAGAGATGTTCGGAGGCCATATAATTGACAATGAGTTTAGGGATGTTAATTCTAATGCCTTTTAGAAGGTAATAGATCAGGAGTGGAGCTGAACCCCTAGCATGACTATATTCTCCTGATTTTGTAGGAGATTATAGAAGACTATCTTGGCCAAGACTTGGGCGATGAGAGTATAGTACTTCACCTCTTCATTCCTAACGAGAGCAGGGTTATCATCATCGTGAAGCAACAAAGTGTGGTGAGGACAGATTCACTGTTAGGATATTCAAATTCATGCAAATCAACATTATAAATATCTACCCCCTCACAGGAGAGGTGTAGAAGATGGGCAAATCATTAAAAGGAAATGTTTATATCCATGCCCAAAACTTTAGACCTGATGTGATCATTTGTAAAGACAAGTTAGAGTAAAAGTAGTGCATAAGTTTAGGGTATACAGGTTCTTTGATTGTAACAAGATGTTTAAGTGAACCTGTACTCAAGATAGCAGCCAGATTTTAGCTGCTCAAAATCAGCAAGCACCACTGTCCTACCAGAGATTACATGTTTGTTATGAATAATAGAGAATTTATGAGATGCATTTTGAGAGACAATGAGTTCGAAAAGGATTCGAGGGTTTTACCCTTTTCAGATCTAGATCTTTTAGACATATTGAGGACAATAAATAGGAATATGGCACGAATAAAGAAAGATTAACTTGAAAAATTAAGAAAACCAAGGAGATTTAGGAAGAAAAGAGATTAAACCTTGAAATCTCAAAGAAAATCCTTGAAAATTTCTGATCTGGAGGCTGAAAGGAAATTTAAGCAATTTTTATGGTGGAATTTTGGAGTAGAGGGGTTATGGAAAGGTTTAGAATGAGTTAGGGGTAATGAAAATGGTGATGAGAGGAAAAGAGAGTCGGTGGATGTGAAAGAATTGAGAAAGATTAGAGTTTTTAGGGTTTTGAAATCAGGTAAAAAGCAGCCATACCGTACCTCGGTCGACCGATCGGTCGGCCGGGGCTAACAAAGACTAAACTCGGTTACAATCGGTCGATCGGGGCTAACCGAGACTAAACTCGGTTACAGTCGGTCGACCGATCGATGGACCAGCTTTAAGCCAAAAATTTTATTTTTGAATACCAGGCAACTTCAGTCGACCGCCCGATCGACCGGTCCTATGCCAGGTCAACTTGGTCGACCGGTCGGTCAACCGGGACAGCCCAAAAACTAGTTTTAAAAATAGAATTTTAAGGCTTTTGAAAATAATTTTTCTTTTTAAATTTTTATACAGAAATTAAGGGAATTATACCAAAAATCTTATAGGCATGACAAACTCACAAAAATATTTTAAATTATTATTATTAAATTGATAATAGAATTTTTAATAATTAACTCATAAATTAGGCAATAAATTGAGATATTGAAGCCGAAACCCTTTACGAGTTCTGAACTTCTCCTCGTAAGAGTTGAAGCGCGCAATTGCTATCTTGATTTATTTGCTTAAATATGATTTAAATACAAAAAAAAATTCATATTGACAATATATATATTTATATACACACAAAAATATTTTAAAGAAATATTGAACACATGGACAATCAAAACATGGTTAGTATGGAATAAAGGCAAACTAGGTAAACTAACTCAAGTATAGGCAAGTACAAAAAATAAGAATTTCCAAGTTTACACAACTAAAATATGTTACCACAAAAAGAATCTAGCTGACCTATACATGCAAAGATCTTGCTAGAAATAAAATTATCAAGTGGAGAAGTTATCAAACCACGGGCAATCTCCAAAATAGGTGCCTCTTGACAGCGATGCAATGCGACGGTTGATCCATTGAGCTTCGACGCATCCACCACTAAGGCACCATCTCCTCCTAAGTCTTGGAGGAGGAGGACACACCTGTATCAATCAAATTTAGTGTGTTCTTTGATACCCAAATCTTTTTGGGTCCTATAGGGTTAGTGCTTTCTCGAACCCGAACATTATTATTAAGCATATTTAACTTTGCATAACAAAATTTTGCTAAATGGCCTTTGCGGCCGCAATGTGCACATGTGCACACTTCGTCATACATTAAAGCATGCATATGTTGATGTGTGCTAAATGTATGAGATGTATGTTTCCTTGGGTTTTTCCCTTTGGAAACATAGATGCAAATTTGTTCATATCAAAATCACACTTTTTTAAGATGGTATCCAAAACATCTATACGTTTTAGGATATCCAAAAATTCATTTTTATTTTAAGTAATATTTGGGCTTTTACCTTTACAAATAATTTTATATTTTTCAAAACCTTTTTTCATTTTCTCAAAAAAATCGATAAAATCATTTTTCTCATTAAAAACAATTTTTAACTTATTCTTTAGAATATCATTTTTTCAATTTTTATTTTGTGAAAGAGAAATTCCATACCTACTTTGTAATTCTTCAAAAAATTGTGCTAGTTCATCTATGGTTAAATCATTATCTTTTAAGGAGTTTTCGAGATTTACCTGGGAAGCTTCTTCACCGTTTGCCATGAAGCAAAAGCGTGCGGTGTCAATCTCCTCTTCAGAATCCGTCTCCGAATCATCCCAAGTGGCTACCATCGCCTTTTTTTTCCTATGTACGTTCTAGGAGGTAGTGGCTTAAAGTGAGGGGCAATCTGCAATTAAATGGCCCGTCTTCTTGCAATGAAAGTAAGGACCCAGCTCCTCCTTTTTCTTTTCAAATATTTCTTGATTTCTTCATCTTTAGAATTTGCTTTGTCTTCCTTTCTTGTAGAACATTTTGCCTACTTTTCTAATGAGCATGGCAAAATCCTCGTCACCATCTTCCAACGATTCTTCTTCATCAAGGGATAATAGGGTAGCCTTGAAAGCTATTACTTTCTTCTTTGGGGTCCCATTTCTTCTCTTATCTTCATTTCCATCTCATGAGTTTTGAGATTTTCAATGAAGCGAGAGAAGTCGATCTCCGATCTCCTCTCTATCGTTGAGCTCCTTGGGGGTTGTTGCCTTGACTTCTCAAGTTTTGAGAAGAACTCTAATGACCTTCCAGATCTTTTGGTCATTGTCAATGATGTCACATAAAGAAGATAAACCATTAGTGATTTTGGTGAACCGAGTGAGCATTTCATCTATACATTTATTTTCAAGCATATAGAAATTCACATATTGAGAGCGGAGCAAGTCAATTTTAGATCTCTTGACTTGAGATGTTCCCTCATGAGTAATGATAAGATCATTCTAAAGTTCATAAGGTGATTTATAATTTATTACATGAGAAAGATTATCATCATTTAATGCTTGTGTAAGTGCATATTGGGCATTAGCATTGGCCTCATAGTCCTTAGCGGTTGCTTCGGACCATGTATCCTCATCATCGTGAGATTCAATAAATTCTTTGGTAATGGCCTTGGCAACTCTAACCCCTAGGGACTTAAGGAATAGGTTCATTTTGACTTTCCAAATGGGAAAGTTCAACCCATCAAATTTGGGTGGGGACTTGATGCTAGAGAAGTCGTGTGATGTCATGAAAACAAGTATAAGTGCACAATCAAATAATAAATGCAACAAATGAATATGGCCAAATGAAAGAGAATCTCCCTAAGGTGGTTAAACCAAAAACTAGGGTTAGGCTCTGATACCAATTAAAAATCACCTAGAGGGGGGTGAATAGGTGATTGCTATACTAAATAGTAAATAATGCGGAATTAAAAATCTCTCGCTAGCAAATAGCAAATACAACTAAAAAAATACTTGCAAAAGAGTAAGCAATATTAGAGTGCAAGCAAAGAGAGAGTAAAGTTAAAAGAGAAAGAGTAAGCAATCGCAAACACAATGATATATTTCGAGGTTCGAGCTACTGCTATACGTCCTCGCTTTCAACACTATGAAGGATTTCTACTATGACCGATCCTATTGGATCGTCAACCGGTTACAAGTTCTCACTAGAACTCAATGAACTCACTAGCCCTCTCTCATGGTGCCACAACACCAACACAGAGCTCACTAGCTCGCTTGAGGCCGCAACCTCTACAACTTCTCAATAGAAGGACAACGGAGATCAACTCTTGACCACAAATAGCCACAAACACAATCCTATAACCAAGATAAGAAAATAAAACTCTTTGGGATTGTGTAGTTGAAATATCTTGTAGAGATGTAGAGAGAAGGCTCAAGCTTAAAACAAAACTTTGGAATTTTTGGCTCAAAATGAAATCTTTTATGGAAAGACTAAAACTTGTAAAAACTTGATCTAATCTTTAGAAATATTGTTCTTGAGTTATTTCATAGTCTCACTATTTATAGGGCATGAAAATATGAGTAGAAAATCTAATAGAGCCGTTGGGACAAGACTAGAAAAAGACAAAAGAAAAATTAGCCGTTAGGAAAATTGTCAAAAGAAAATCCTTCTTCCGGTCGACTGGCTCGACCGCTAACAGTCGAATTTTTGACCGTTAAGGATAACGATCGACGAACGGTTGACCGATATTCCCAACCAGTGAGTAAATCTCTCTGTCGGTCGACCGGTCTGGTCAACTGTACCCAATCGAGAGCAATGTTCTTACAGTGTGTCTCGTGATGGAGCTGAAATGCAACAAATGGTTAACCTGAAACTTTGTAAATTAAATTATTAACACCATAAGTACATATGGTTTGTTATCATCAAAACTAGGGCTAATGGCCTTTGGGCCAACAGAAGGAAGCTTTGTGGTTGAGAGGATTGGTCGAGACTTTCAGTTTCATATAGGATTTGGTTTGGGTTCATTGAGATAGATAGAATGCAAGTCATTTTGCAACAAATCACAGGTATCACAAGCGGACAAAGCACATTGATTTGAGGTATGATAAGATACATCAGTGGGTCATAGATGACAAAGTGATCGACTTGATGAAGATCAGTACAAAAAATAATCCAGCAAACATGATGACGAAGACCTTCCTGATGGAGAAGTTCAGAGCATCTCTGGACTTTATCAAGGCTTTTCAAAGGTAAGGTGGAGAACAGGCTTTTTGGAGGAAGCCATATGAAGTCACAAAAGGCGGAGAAAGCATGGTGAATGAAGCAGAGGCCAATTTCTATGAACAGAGTCAGAAAACTTGAGTTAAGGTAGAGATTTTTAGTTTTTTGAGTGCCTCATATTCATTGGAGAAGGATTCAGCTTCAGGTGAAGGTGTTATATAATTTAGAGATTAAGCACGGACAATGCGCAGGACTTGTGCAAATTATAAGTCGACTTATAAATCAAACTAGTTGAGTTAAGTTTAGCCTAGTCAGCTTATATTGAGTATAGTCGACTAATATTTTGTAACAAAATGTAAGATTCTCAGATTTTCTCAGATTAGTCGACTTATACTTAAGCACAGTAGACTAATACACATTATAAGTCGACTTATACTTGAGTACAGTCGACTTACGGTGGTATTGGCAGTTTTCTTTTCTGGTTCTGTTTTCAATTCGAGTTGGATTCGAGTTTCCTTCTTTCTGTGAGGTTTTGTTGATTGTACTATTAAAGTTTGAGTTGAATTAGGATCATCTTATGAGCCTATATAAACCCCTTGGGGTGGCCTTTGAAGGCAAGTCAAGTTTAAGAGATATTTCCACCATTGAGAGCTGTAAGACAAAAAAAAATTCTCGTAACTATTATATTTTCTTCTCTGTTTTTCAATATACTTTCTTCCCTCCTCCCTGTGGGCATAGGCCCTCTTACCAAACCACGTTAAATATGATGTTCTTGTATTTTGTGATGATTTATCTCGATTGCTTACTAGTGATAGATCCTCTACACTTCTATTGCCGAGTCTTCAACTTGGTGTTTCTCTCTTGTTATATGGGCGTTGATCAAAACAGTGAATGCATGAGTTAGTGGATGACATCTCCATCTTCTTTTTGTCATATGTTGTGATTGCATCATAGTTTTTCACCTTAACCTATGCTTATGTTTACCTATTAATTGAGGCTACAAATATAAATGAAAAAACATACAAGTTTGAGAATAATTTCTCTTGAGTTTCTCTTCTCATTCTCTAAATTTTCTTAGTTTTATAATGCTTTATCAGCATGATTCTCTTGTTCCCAGCTGAGGTGCTTGCGTGATTGCGGGTCTCGATCATGGTTCTCCCTAATTTTTTATTTTATTTGATCCAATTGTCTTTCTAATATTTGAATGTTAAACATGACTAGAACTTTATGGTGATCTAGTCGTGCTTGATTTGATCTTGTTCATTATGTGTTTATTATTTGGAGCATACAATTTTGAGCTTATTTACCTAAACTTATACTCGTATATAGTATGTTGGTCATTTCTCTTATTTTTTCTAGCTCTCAATCTTGACTAATGGTTGTTATGTGATTTAGGAGTTCCTACTTGTTGGCACTAATGAAGCAGAAGTATCGTCGTTTCTATCTGTGAAGATTTTCTTGTTGATTGTCGGCATTGTGCATTTTAGTTATGTTCTTTGAACATCAGAGGAAAGCATTTCAAGGTCGTTATTGTTCCTAGGAAATTACTTTTAGAAATTTTCTTTAGGTGACAAAACTATTTCAAATGAAAGTCGCCTAGACAGGGGTGAATAGATGATGCTAATCAAATTACGAAATTAAAAACAATTGCACAATATCTCCAATAAGCAAGAATAATAAACACAATTTCAAACAATATGAAGCAAGAGAAACTTAGAACAAGCAAATTCTGCAAACATAAGTAAATATTCTCGAGGCTCATTCCAATTGATCTACGTCCTTATCCAACTCTTATAAAGAAATAAGCATTATGACCGATTCGTGAAATCGAAATCGCGCTTACACCAATGATCCCACAAGATCAACTCAAAGCAGCTACTCCTACAATAATGATCTCACAAGATCGACTCGGAGCCTCAACTCCTACAATGAAGATCACACAAAATCTAGTCGGAGCTACAACTCCTACAATATTGATCCGACATGATCGACTTGAAGCCTCAACTCCTACAAAAAAAATCCCGCAAAATCGACTCGGAGTCTCAGCTCCTACAACAAGATCTAATAGAACTTGTGATCATATTTGATCACTAGAAACTCTCACAAACACAAATCTTATAGCTAAATATCAAGAACTAAGAGATCAAGCTTGTGTGTCAGAAGACTAGAGAGATTGGAAGAGAAAAGTTCACGAACCTTTTAGAATTTCTCTCTTAAAGATTGGAGGAAGAATAGCTCGAAGAACTGCTGTAAATATTGTTGAAAAAGTTTGATATAATCAAAACAAATAAAAAATGTTTCCTAAAAATCAACAAAAAGGGTTAACTAGCTGTTGAAAATGAGTGAAGGACTTTCGACATGTAACGGTAACAAATGACTATATTTTTTCAAACTCAAAAATTCATTTTCGAACGGTATGCACTAGTGACGACACTTTCGATTGTGCCAATTTTTCAAAGGGAGAACTGTTGAAAATGGATCAGTTTTTAAATATGCAGAACTCTTTAAAAAACGCTATCGAAAATGAATCATGAGTTGTCAGAAGTGGTCCTCGACAATTAGTGAAAACACATAAAAATATTGCCGAAAATAAGCAATTTCACAATCAACTAAGCTCTTTGTAAAACACTGTCAAAAATGTTGACGGAGGCGTTGAAAGTGATTCAGCTCAAATTCTGATTTGTGCATGTTGAGTATCTTTTTTCAAAAGCAATGTATAGAGCTGTCAAAAATAACTCAGTTTTTCTAATTCTTTTAAAAATTCTATTTAAATTAATTTAACTTATAAATCACACAAAATAAGTTTCTTTAAACTCTTTTGAGGACTAATATGTATCGATTAACTCCAAGATATACATTAGAAAATAGAACTTGAGATTTAATACTCATTAAAACTGACTTTATGCTAAAAAAGCATTTTAGAAAAACTACTTTAAATTGATTTTTATTACACACACACACACAGATATATATATTTTGATAGACTTGTGTCCTTTCAAAAGAATTTGAGGTCGAATCCTTCTCACTCAAATAAAAATATACGACATTCAAATATAAGATCCACTCCGTTGAAGTTGATCTATATTATTTCAAGTATCTATAAACCAAAAATTAAGTGTTTTGAATACTTTTTGCCCGTGTATCAAATAATGAAATAACAGACGGCCTAAATATTGAGTTGGTTAGTTTAACGGTGTATAATATTTGAAACCTAACAAAAATTGTTTGTAGGGGTTTAAATATTTAGATCATAATCAAATGGCAGGATCTAGAATTTGTTTATCTAAAGACATAAATCTAACCAACTCACTACTTTTGGCCGTCCATTTTGCGCGGCTTGTTGGATAGACAAAAAGTATTCAAAACACTAAATTTTTGGTTTATAGATACTTGAAATAATATAGATTAACTTCAATAGAGTGGATCTTATATTCGAATGTCGAAGGGATGTATTTGAGTTGGAAGGATTCGGGCTCAAATTCTTTTGGAAGGACACAAGTCCTCTATCTCTCTCTCTCTCTCTCTCTCTCTCTCTCTATCTCTATATACATATATATATATATATATATATATATATATATATATATATATATATATATATATATATATATATATATAGTTGAGCTGAGCTACTTTCAAAAGTATCAAGAATGTCGATACTCCCACTTTGATTTGCTTGATACACCACCCATATCAAGATCCAAACTGTTGGATGTGATATACTAATTATAAACTAGTTAGGTATAAAATTTCACAGATCTTCGTTATCATTTTCTCGTTCATCAAAGTGACTAAAAAATCAACATTTTTGAGAGACCTAAAATTGCTTAACTTTGAGACCACTTTGATGAACAAGTAAATGATAACGAAAATCTATGAAATTTTATTCCTAACTAGTTTATAGTTAGTTGATCACATCCAACGATTTGGATCTTATATATAAACAGTGTATCAATCAAATCAAAGTAGAAGTATTGACATTATTGATACTTCTGAAAGTAGCCCAACTCAACTCTCTCTCTCTCTCTCTCTCTCTATATATATATATATATATATATATATATATATATATATATATATATATATATATATATATATATATATATATATGAAACTCGATCAAACCAAGGAATAAACCGTATGTACGTGTGTGTATATTCAAGTTTAAGCTACCAAGTTTATATATATATATATATATATATATATATATATATATATATATATATATATATATATATATATATATATATGAAACTCGATCAAACCAAGGAATAAACCGTATGTACGTGTGTGTATATTCAAGTTTAAGCTACCAAGTTTATAATCTAAGGCTTATACAATATAATCTTACGTATACAGATTCTTTTCAACGAGAACGAAGTCTTTTTATTGAATTTGTCTACAATATGACTTCTATGGCTTCAATCATTAACTTAAGATATTTTGATATATATTTTTTGAAGTTGAGCTTTACAATATGATCTTGATGAAATCACCAAGAGAGGGGTGAATAGGTGATACATTAAAAAATTAAATCAAAAATTAAAGCAATCACAATCAACTATAAATGTCTAACGCTTAGCCAATCTCAATTATCAAGAAATAAAGTCTTATACCGTTGGAGGGCTCTGAACTTCTTCTCATGATTCTTCTTAAAATAAGAGTTGAAATACATAACTACTTTCTTAATGTTTAGAGAGTTTAAACAAATATAGAGAGTTTAAATACCATAGCAATACTAATCAAAGCAACAAGTGCAAACAAGAAGTATACTGATAACTGCAATAAATAAAAGAGTAAGAATTTAGAGAGATCAAACGAGATGCCAATCGCAAACATAGAAATTATTATCGAGGTTCAGCTACTTGCTCTACGTCTCCGCCTTCATCGCAATGAAGGATTCACTATAATCAACTTTGATTACAACTTTATCACAATCCCGCAAGATCCGAAGCCGCAACTCCATCTTACTACCCTCCTTCCAAGAGGAACTCTCCAAGAACAAAGCATACAACACTTGGTAATCTACTCGCGTTCACAAACACTCTCTTTTTACACTTTTTCTTATAGCTCAGAATATAGAAAATAATAGCTCGAGAAAAGTATGAGAAAACTGAAGGAAATAGGATTATAGATCACAAGAAACTTTGAACATCTTAGAAAAACTTGATTTGCTTGAAATTCTTAATGTAAAACTTGTTGTGAAATAATCTCTAATCATTCTTATTTATTGGACAAGAGTAGAGAATTTGATTAGTAAACTCAAATATTAAAAATATATTAAAAACATAAGAATCATTTAAAAAATTTCTTGACATGTTTAGATAAGAAAATAGCCATTGGGAGACGAAACTGACAAGTTTACTGTCTGGCTGTCGACAGCTATATGGGCCTGTCGACAGGCATGTCCAACGATTGAATTTTTCAAAAACTTACACAAAAACTATCGATAGCATAGTCTGGCTGTCAACAGATTGAGATATTCTCAGCCTCTGTTGACCTAACTATCGACAGATACACTTGGTTGTCGACAACCTAAGCTTAAAGTAAGTCTTTGTTGGACTTACCCGTCAACAACCATATAGAGTTGTCGATAGTTGAGCTGTCTTCAGCCTGTGCATATGTATCAGCAGTTGACAACTATAGAGAGATGTCGACTGTCTTGGTACATGGACAGTATAAACTTTATTTTTAAAATATATTTTGTAAAATAATAAACTATATTATTTTAAATATATATAAGCAAAAATATGTGTATTAAACTCATTTTAAAAATATTTCTAAAAATTATTTAAACTTGATTTTTCAAACATAAATCCATAACTAAAAGATCATGAAAATTAGTTTGAAAAAAATGTTTTGTATATGTGTTCTTGAGCATCAATTTTTTACGCTAAGTTTTAACAAACTAAATATCTTACAAACTATGCACAAGAGTAGATTCATTCTCCAAGTCTTAAAGTGGATTTTTTCAAATAATTGTCTTCTTTAAGCTTGAATTCAATACTTGAACTTTGAATGCTTCAATATCTTTTTTGAAGCAAAACATCGCACTTTTGAGAAACTTGTGTACTAAAAACACTTTTAAGGTAATTAGTATCACAAAATACATGAGTTTTAAAATCATCAAAATAAAAAGTGCTTGTATACTTGGGCCAACAATCTCTCTCTTTTAGATGATGATAAAACTCATGAATTATATAAACAAAAAAAAATGAAAGAGCTTCAAGAAAAGCTCGCCCTGAAAATATGCATACTAACTGAAATCTTAAAGATAAGGATAAGTCATAAAATCAAAACGAAGACAAGTCAAAAAAAAATATTCTTAAAACTTAAAACCCATAAATCTTCTCCCTATTTTTGTCATGTAACCAAAATTAATTTTTTAAAACTTAAAACTCATAATTCTTCTCTCCCTTTTTGTCATAAAACAAAAAATAGTTTCTTAAAACTTAAAACTCATAATTCTTCTTTCCTTTTTGTCATTCATCACAAAGAGAGGTTTTGTAAAACATAAAAATCAATTTCCTTCATACAAATATTTAATTCTCCTCAAATAAATGTAAAATGATTGAAGTCAAGAGGTTTTGAAAAAATATAAGCTAATTGAAAATCGTTGGAAACATAATCAATCTCAATATCACCTTTCTCATAATGATCTCTAAGAAAGTGATACCGAATCTCTATACTTAATCTTACTATGTTGATTCACATTTTTTGTCATATCAATAGTACTAGTGTTATCACAAAAAAAATTAATATGATCATAATGCAAATCATAATAAAGGAGAGTATGTTTCATCCAAAGGACTTGTGCAAAATAAATTTTTGCAGTAACATACTCTGCCTCAGCGGTTGAGAGGACTACATAATTTATTTTTTTGGAAGACCACGAAACAAGACAATTTTTTAAAAATTGAAAAGTTTCACTAATGCTCTTTCTATCCACTCTATAACTGGCAAAGTCGGCATTCGAATAACTCAACATGTAATTGTCTGATTTTCAGATACCACAGGCCCATACCGGTAGTGTTTTTAAGATATTAATAATATGTTTTATTGCACACAAATGAGATTCTTTAGGACACGATTGAAATTTTGTACAAACACAAACGCTAAACATATTGTCCGGCCTATTTACCATTAAATATAGTAGACTACCAATCATACTATGATATAGTTTAATGTCAACATTCTTAACTTGTTCATCCTTATCAAGCTTGATTGGCGTACCCATTGGAGTTTTACTAACCTTCGCGTTCTCTAACCTAAACTTTTTGATTAACTCTTTTGCGTACTTGAATTAATTTATGAAGATTCCATCACTCATTTTATTGATTTAGAGTCTAAGAAAGTAGTTGAGCTCTCCCATGATACTCATTTCAGACTCTCCTTCATCATGATTCAAAATTTTTGTACAATTTTTTATTAGTAGAACCAAAAATATATCATAAACATAAATTTGATTAATCTTTATATATCTTTATCAACATGCTTTGTAAACAAAATAGTATCTACTTTACCTTTAACAAAATCTTTGTTTACAAGGAAACTACTAATTCTTTCATACCAAACTCTTGGAGCTTGTTTCAAATTATATATTTTCTAATCTGTAAACATGATTAGAACAGGCTGGATCAACAAATCCCAGAGATTGTTCAACATACATCTCTTCATCAATAAAATCATTAAGAAAATTACTTTTCACATCCATTTGAAATAATTTAAAATCTTTAAACACGGTAAAAGTAAGAGTCATATGTATGACCTCGAACCGTGCAACAGATGCAAAGTTTCCTCAAAATCAATTCCTTCGATTTAATTGTAACTTTTGACCACTAATTTAGTCTTTCAAACTACATTATATGACTCATCCAACTTGTTTCTAAAGACCCCTTTAGTACCAATAATTGGTTTATCACGGGGCTTAGGAACAAGTTTTCATACTTGATTACGCTCAAACGAATTGAGCTCCTCTTATATAGCAAGCAATCAATATGAGTCACACTCGGCCTCTAGGATATTCTTGGGTTCAATATGTGAAGTGAAAGCATAATGACGACAAATGTCATGGAGTTTAGATCTAATAGTTACTCCCTTAGATACATCACCTTTGATGAGATCTTTGGGATGACTCTTGCAGCATATCTCCAATCCTTCGGAAGTGGTTGAATATGTTGAGTTTCTTCTTGTACTTCACCACTTAGTTCTTCTCTTTGCTTTTCTTCTTGAGCCAATAAATCCTCCATAGATATCTTTTCTATATTCTCACGTAAAGAATCAATTTGGTAATCTACAACATTCTTCACAAAAAGTTTAAATTCTTTAAACTTGACATACATGAATTCTTCAATAGTCATAATTGATCTATTGAAAACTCTATAAGTTTTCTAGTGTTAGAATAATCAACAAAAATAGCTTCATAAGATTTAGCATCAAATTTTTCTAAATTATCTTTAGTATTTAAAACAAAACACTTACTATTGAAAACTTTAAAATATGAAACATTTGATTTTCTCAAATGAAAAATCTCAAAAGGGGTTTTATTCAAATTTTTGTGAAAATATATTCTATTTATAATGTAATATGTTGTGTTTACAGCCTCAGCCCATAGATATTAAGAAAGTCCATATTCCCTGATCATAGTCCTAACCATCTCTTGGAGAGTTCTATTCTTCCTTTCAATGACTCTATTTTTTTGTGGAGTTTAAAGACATAAAAACTCATATTCAATTCCATTTTCTTCACAGAAAGCAATAAAGAAGTGGTTGATAAACTCATCTCACCTCTATCACTTCGAATACATGAATCAAAAAAAATTCTTTTTCAACTCTTTTTCAAAAAACATTGAAAAACGAGAAAGCTTCATCTTTATGTTGTAAAAAGAAAACACAAGTAACTCTCAAAAAATCACCAACAAGAACATATACAAAATTATTTCCACTTAAACTTTTGGTTTTGATCAGACCAAAAAAATTTATTTGTATTAACTCTAATGGACGAGATGTCATAATATCCCAAATTGATTGAAAGAAAACTTGGTTTATTTCCCAAGTTGGCACTGTTGACACTTCAAAAAGACAAACTCCAAGACAGCTCTTCAACTGGTTTGAATGATATCTAATGTATCGACATTTACAAAAAATAAGTCATAAACAAGCTGACGACCAGTTCTACCAACTCTGAAGGACAAAGCAGAAACTTGAACCCGCTGATCCAGTGAAGCAGACAGCAGGTCAAGTATTGCTTTTGAAGAGGTCTATATAGGTCTATGAGGTTAGGTCAGCCCAATACTTAACTTTTCATGAGCCCAAAGGGACTATCTTCTCATGAAGCTTTATAGCCTTGCCATAGCTTCGCATGAAGCGTTACAGTAGGCTAACTCCTAGCCTAACCTGAAGCTAACACAAAATTCGCCTGAAGCTTTTCTTGCGAGCTTCACCTGAAGCTCTTCATAGCTCTACAAAGAGCTAATATTTTGCTTCGTGAAACTAACTATCTTTGCCTGAATTTAATACTAGCTTTGCCTGAAGACAGCTTCGCCTAAAGCTAATCATAGCTTCGTCTGAAGCTTTCATGTAGCTTCGCCTGAGAAGCTGTACTAGCCTCGCGTGAAGCTAATCCCAGCTTCGCTTGAAGCTTTCCGTGCTCCTATGAGAGGGTTTGCCAGGTCAATATTTGACTTAATCTTTAGTGGGCTAACCCCACTACGTTTAGTGGGACTAATGCCACTTTAAGTGGGCGGTTACAGCCGTCCACTTCGCCCCACGTTAAGTGAAGAAGGCCGAATAGACGACCAGCTTTAGGCTCGTGCGAGCTTGCCTAGCCTTCCAAATGGCTTGCATTTAGCTTCTCATAAAGCTTATAGCCTCGTGTGAGGCTCTGAATAGCCTCTGGCGCGAGGCTAACTGATTGTTATCAGTCTTTGCTAAATTTCAAGGGCAGTTATACTCAAGAGCCTATTAATAGCTTATTCTTGGAATAAGCTCGGGGCAAAGAGCAGAAGGGACGAAAAGGCTAGGCTGAGACTTTTTGGCTAATTTTGGCTGCTTGGCTGCTTTTGGCAGACAAAAGAGAGAGAACTGAAAGAGGCTAACTTGCCTTCGCTTCCAAGAAGTTCAGAGAGTTACTTCTCTAAATTCAGGATGTCAATACCCTTAGACCTTCTTCTCTTCTCTGAAATCAGGCAAGAAGGAATTCCTTAAGACTCCATTGATTACATCGTTAACGTAACAAAGTAGTCACACGCTGATCAGACTTCCACCGGCACACTTTCCCAGAATTTCAGAAGAGATACTTGTAATTTTCTTTTTGATTACTTGTAATTTTCTCTTCATAATTTTGAAAGTTTTCCCTTTTTCAAATCAATGGAAAATAAGATGGACACTCCAAAATGACAAACTCCCAAATAACTCTTCAACCGGTCTGAACGATATCTAACTTATCGACATTTACAAAAGATAAGTCATAGACAAGCTGATAACCAGTTCTACCCACCCCAAAAGATAAAGCAAAAACTTAGACCCCGCTGATCCAGTAAAATAGACAGCAGGTCAAGTATTGCTTTTAAAGAGGCCTAAGAAGGTCTATGAGGTTAGGTCATCCCAATACCTAACTTTGCATGAGCCCAAAGGAACTAGCTTCTCATGAAGCTTTATAGCCTCGCCATAGCTTTGCATGAAGCTTTACAGTAGGCTAACTCTTAGCCTCGTCTGAGGCTAATACAAGCTTCGCATGAAGTCTTTCTTGCGAGCTTCGCTTGAAGCTCTTCATGGCTTCACCTGAAGCTAACTATATGGCCTAAAGCTAATATTAGCTTTGCTTGAAGACAGCTTCACCTAAAACTAATTATAGCTTCGCCTAAATCTTTCTTGTAGCTTCGCCTGAGAAGCTGTACTAACCTCATGCGAAGCTAATAACAACTTCGCTTGAATCTTCCCGCACCCCTATGAGAGGGCTTGCCAGGTCAATATTTGACCTAGTTTTTAGTGGGCTAACCCCACTACATTAGTAGGGTTAATGCCACTTTAAGTGGGCAGTTACACCCGCCTACTTTGCCCCCATGTTAAGCGGAGAAGGCCGAGTCAGAAGGCCAGCTTTAGGCTCGCGCGAGCCTGCCTAGCCTTGCAGAGGGCTTATATTTAGCATCTCATGAAGCTTTGTAGTCTCACGCGAGGCTCAGAATAGCCTCTGGCGCAAGCTAACTGACTATTATCAGTCTTTGCTGAATTCTAGGGGCAGTTATACCCCTCAAGAGCGTATAAATATCTCACTCTTGGAATGAGCTCGGGGTAAAGAGCAGAAGGGACGAAGAGGCTAGGCTGAGACTTTTTGGCTGATTTTGGCTACTTGGCTATTTTTAGCAGGCAAAAGAGAGGGGACTAAAAGAGATTAACTTGCCTTCGCTTCCAAGAAGTTCAGAGAGTTACTTCTCTAAATTCAGGGTGTTAATACTCTAAGATCTTCTTCTCTCAAGGAATCTCCAGAACTAGACGAGAAGGAATTCCTTAAGACTCCATCGATCGCATCGTCAATGGAACAAAGTGATGGCGCGCTGGACAGACTTCCACTGGCACACTTTCCCAGAATCTCAGAAGAGATACTTGTAATTTTTCTTTTTGATTACTTGTAATTTTTCTTCATAATTTTGTAAGTTATACCTTTTTCAAATCAATGAAAAACATGCACGCATCACAAATACGATCTTTTTAAATCTTAATTTAGGAATATCTTTCATTGTTTCCTTAGAACGAATACGAAATAGGTGGTCAAAAGATATATAACCTTCTATGCCACAATCATGAATCCTCATTTATGGCATATAAACAAGTAACATTGCAATCCAAATTCATCATATGAATAATTTAAACATTATTTTCATGAAAACCGAAAAGTACACATGAATTATTCTTCTTATCAAGGATATCACAAGTAGAATCACCAAAATAACCCTTAAGACTTTGTCACATAATTGACTAATACTTAATAGATTATGCTTAAGATCATCTATTAAAGTAACATTTTCTATTAAAGGAGACGTACCAAATTTGATGTTACCTATGCCAATAACTTTTCTTTTGGAATCATCTCTGAAGATGATGATGTCACCTTCACTAGATCTCGATAGGGTTGCAAAGTTATTGATGCCCTACATCATGTGCCGTGAGCAACCACTATAAAGGTATCACCGCTCTCTACGTCTCGAGAGCTTGGGAATACCTACATCATTTGAAGTAGAAGTTGATTTGGTACCCAAATCTTTTTGGGTTCTATGATGTTAGTCTTGTGAACCAAAATATGATTATTTGTTATGCTTAATCTATCAGAATAGAATTGGCCAACTGACCTTTTCGGCCACAATATGTACACGTGTACATTGTACATTTTGGCATATAAAAATGTTTGATGTATATGATGAGCATGTTGTGTGTGAGTGTGAGCAAGATGTGCTTGTTGTGTGTGAGTGCGCGAAACATGTTGTAGTGGTTTACTTTGAGTATGTCCCTTTGGGAACATGAATTCTAATTTAGCCTTATCAAACTAATATTTCTTTAAAATATTACTCAAGTTATTAAATTTGCTTTTCATCAAAGAAATTTCATTATCATCAATAATTGTAAATTTACTTTGCAAGGAACTTTGTAAGAATCAAAATCCTTTTTGGTATTTTCAAGAGAACTAGCTAAATCTCTTTTTTCTTTCAAAATAATGTTAAATTTATTTTGCAAAATCTCATTTTCTTTCTTCATTTTGAAATACTTTATTTTGAGAACATCATAATTATTTGAAAGTTGTTCAAAAGTATCTCTTAATTCATCTATAGACAAATCATAATTATCTAAAGTAGGTTTTGAAATTACCTTAGTTGTTTCATTATTTTGGGCCATGAAACAAACATTTGTTGTGTCGATATCCTCATCGAATTCACTCTCGGAATCTCAAATAGCCTTCATTGCCTTTTTTTACTTGCTCTTCATCTCGGGGAAATTCACAATGAGGTGGCCCGGCTTCTTGCAATTGTAGCAAGAGCCAATCTCATTTTCTCTTCTCTCTTCTTTACCTTGCCATCTCCCGTTGTGATTATTGAATCTTCCTCTTTTGTGAAACATCCTTCGAACATTCTTCACAAGTAAGAATAGTCCTTCATCGTCATCTTGCTCAAGCTCTTCATCATCATCGGAGAAGGTTGGAGTAGCTTTGAAAGTGATGCTCTTCTTCTTTTGTAGAGCTTTATCTTCTCTAACTCTCTTTTCCATCTCATGAGTCTTCAAGTTTTCAATTTTGCCCATGAAGTCCATTTCTTTCTTGTCGTTCAACTCCTTCAAGGCGGTAGATTTAACTTCACAAGATTGAAAAAGTGCTTGAATCACCATTCTCACCTTTTTATCATTATTGATGGAGTCACCTATAGAAGAAAACCATTAGTTATCTTGATAAAGCGAGTAATCATATCATCAATAGTCACATTTTCATTCATACTAATGTTCTCATATTGAGAACGTAATAAGTCAATCTTAGCCCTCTTCAGTTGAGAAGTCCCCTCATGGGTAACTATGAGATTACTCCAAATCTCATGAGCAGGACTTACAATTTATCACTTTAGAAATATCATCATTGAGTATTTACAATAGGGCATAATAGGCCTTAGCATTGGCCTCAGATTCCTTAATGGTGATATCGGTCATGTGTCCTCATCAGTATTAGGGACAACAAACAGCTTGGTAATAGCCTTGGCTACCCATCTTCCTAACGATTGTAGGAAAATGATCATCTTAACTTTTCTAATGATAAAGTTAGTTCATCAAATTTGGGTGGGGTCTTGACATTATCCACCATGTGTATGTATCAAGTAAAGAGATGAGTCAAATAGGATCACTCTTAGGTGGTAAAATCTACAAATAAGAGTCCAGGCTCTGATACCAATTGAAATCACCTAGACGGGGTTGAATAGGTGATACAGTAAAAATTAAAATAGAAATTAAAATAATCACAATCAACTATAAATAACTAACACTTAGGCAATCTCAATTATCAAGAAATGAAACTGTATGCCAGTGAAGGGCTCTAAAGTTCTCCTCATGATTCCTCTTAAAATAAACGTTGTAGTGCACAATTACTTTCTTGATGTTTAGAAAGTTCAAACAAATATAAAGAGTTCAAATACCATACCAATGTTAGTTAAAGTACCAAGTATAAACAAGAAGTGTACTATAATTGCAATAAATAGAGGAGTGAGAGTTTAGAGAGATAAAACGAGATGTCAATCACAAACACAGAGAATTGTTATCGAGGTTCAAGCCACTTGCTCTATGTCTACGCCTTCACCGCAATGAAGGATTTCATTATAATCAATTTTGATTACAATTCTATTCCGATCCCGCAAGATCTGAAGCAACAACTTCACCTCACTACCCTCCTTCCAAGAGGAACTCTCAAAAACCAAAGAATATAACACTTGGTGATCTATTAACGATCACAAATACTCTCCTTTTACACCTTTTCTTATAGCTCAGAGTATAGAAAATGATGGTTTAAGAAAAGTGTAAGAAAACTAAAGGAAATAGGATTTTAGAAGCACAAGAAACTTTGAATACTAAAAAATTTGATTTGCTTAAAATTCTTGATGTAAAACTTGTTATAAAATAATCTCTAATCATTTCTATTTATATGACAAAAGTAAAGACTTTAATCAGTAAACCTAATCACGATAACATGTTAAAAAACATCAAATCTACATTAGAAATGAATCTGAACATGTTTAGATAAGAAATAGCTGTTGGGAGACAAAACTGGCAAGTTGACTGCCTGGCTATCGACAACTATATGAACCTGTCGACAGACATGCTCCAACGGTTGGATTTTTCAAAAACTTACACAATAACAATCGACAACAGTGTCTGGCTATCGACAGATTTAGACATCCTCAGCCTTTGTTGACCCAACTGTCGACAGCTACACTTGGTTGTGACATACTGAGCTCAGAGTAAGTCTCTGTTGGACTTACATGTTGACAGCCATAGGCTATCAATAGCTGGGTTGCCGCAGACTGTGCACATGTATCAATAGTCGAAAACTATAGAGGGCTGTCAATTGTCCTGATATATGGACAGTATAAATTTTATTTTTAAAATATATTTTGTAAAATAATAAACTATATTATTTTAAATATATATTAATTAAAAATATGTATGTTAAAATTATTTTGCAAATATTATTAAAAATTATTTAAAATTGATTTTTCAAACATAAATTCAAAACTAAAAAAATCTATCGTGTCTGTGTTCTTGAGCAACAATTTTTTATACCAAGCTTTAACAAACTAGATGTCTTACAAATCATGTACAACAGTAAATTCATTCTCCAAAGTCTTAAAGTGGATTTCTTGAAATAGTTGTCTTCTTTAAACTTGATTCCAATTCTTTAACTGTGAATATTCAATATCTCTTTTTGAAGCTGAACATTCCACTTTTGATAAACATGTATACTATAAATACTTTTAAGATAATTATTATCACAAACTACATGAGTTCTAGAATCATCAAAATAAAAAGTGATTGTATTATTAGGCCAATACTTAAATAACATGTAAACCTTATAGACACTTCAAGATCATTGGTTCTTTAACCATATAAGTTGTGAATCATCAAAATACGAGTGATTGAACCCTTGGGACAATATCAAATTGTTTATGACAACCAGCAAAAAGAATTCATAACTAAATGTCTTTATTCTTAGTGTTTACTGCACAATTTTGTTCTGACTATGAATATTCTGACCATTTTATATTATTTTTGTTGTCTTTTATGTTGTATCCCTCCTACGACCACTTTGCCCACATATATGATACTTTTTAAAAAGTTATTCATGTGACTATTAACAGTTATAAAGTGAAATTTTTGCTTGATAATTGTTTTCTTTTATAATACGTTAAGATAGTATGTGTGCTCTATATAGATTTTTACACTATTTCTTTTTATTCTCAATTTTATTAGAGTTACATGTTTTTCTTTTTTTTCTTATGTCTAATATTCTTTTCATAAAAGATTAATTTTCTTTGTTCTATGATCCTGAAGTTCACAACATAAAGATTTAAACCTGAAATTTAAATGTTTATAGAACCCAAAGCTCTAAATTGAGACATAATTTTAGAGCCTGAAGCGTTAAATTAATAGCACTCTGTAGTTTTGAGCATATGATTACACATATATTCTTCTATCTGATTTCTAATTGATCATCTAAGAACTGATTCTAAAGTCAAAACATAATCTATATACATACTTGTATTACATATATGCTATTAAATAATTCTAAAATATTATTTTGTTTTGGTATCTTAGAGCTATCTGACAATGTCGAATCTCACAAAGCTTGAGTTTGTGACACTTGATATCTCAGAAAAAACTACTTAACTTGAGTCCTCATGCTGAAATTCATTTGGATGCTATAAACATTGGAAAAACCATCAAGGAAGGAAATCAAGCATCCCTGTAGGATCTAACGAAGGCATTGATTTTCCTTCATCATCACCTTCATTAGGATTTGAAATCTAAATACCTTGGGTGAATGACCCTGCTGTACTTTGAAAAAATTTGAAAGAAATGTAAAACCACCAAAAGGGTGTTATACTTCCAAAAGCCTGATTAGACGAGAAAGGTGTGTTTATTATGAAGCAAATGTATTTGATGTACCCTTTCTTATCTCCGCTATAGTATAGGACTATACCGAGTCGAATCTCAGGGAGAGCTCGCGATGTAAGCTTTACGTGTGGTAGTGAAGTGAACAAACGAGTATTCTTCTCTTACTTATAAACTTAGTGAATCAAATTGCAAAAGAAACTAAAAGGAAGGATGGATATGTTCATGGTGGAAGTGGAAAAGAAATCAAGAAGTAGATGTGGTGTTCACAAGAAAAAGAAAGAAAACTTAAAGAAAGCAATCCATGACTAGCTTACCTTGCTAGCTTGCCAAAGCTTACCAAACTCCTTGATAATGAATGCTTGCCTAACGTTGTCACTCCATTGGCATAGGATTTGTCTCGCGTGTTGACCTAATTACTTTCTCACTTGCAAGATGGTGGTTTAACCATCGGAGAAGAGAAGATCATACAACTTGCAAGATTAACAAAAGCAATCACCCATGAGTTAGTGAAGTGGCAAGACTAGTGGTAAACTAGTACATGGAAGGAAAATTAGCTACAAGCCATTAAAGAACTAAAACAAAGCTTGAAGTAAATTGCAAGAAGTAAACAAAGCAATAAAGAAAGCATGTAAAGAAAGCACAAGAACTAGAACCAAGCTTCAAGTAGAGGAAGTGGAGAATGGATCAATCCTTGTTGCTTCAAGTGTCACCTTGATTACACAAGCTCTCTCTCTCACACTCTCTCTCTTTTACATTGAATTCTAGGGAAGAAGAAGAGGGATCTAAAGAACAAAACCTAAAGAGAAAAATACATGAAAATTACAACACTAAACTAATCTCCTCTCTTCTCCATTCAGTCTTTGCTCGCAGGTCAAGTGCAGATATTTATAGCATTCAGAGAGAAGGCTCCAGAAGACGAGACAGCTGGCAAAATCTGGCGCCCAACGGCCCAGATTTTGCGGCGGAAGCGCGGCAAATCTCGGCAGTTCTGTGGCCGTTGGCCAACAACTTTCTGTTGTGAGTTTGTTACGAAGTTGTTAGCCACGTGGACCTTCTGGATTCTTCGTTTGTTGCGCGGATCTCTCTAGAATCTGATTTGAAATCTTGGGGCTTATCTTAATCTTGATTTAATCACTTTAATTATTGCTAAATAAAGTGATTAATAGGCTATCTCTTCATTAAGTGTGTACCTGCAAATATGTAGAGAAGATTAGTAGAAATCATGTATTTATTTGTAATATGCATGGGGATTATGTGGTAAAATATGCAATATTGTGTTACAATCACACCCCCACACTTATTCTTTTGCTCGTCCCGAGCAAAACAAAGAAAGAAAAGAAAATCCTAACTACCAATTTTATTACACCACTTTCGCAGGTGACGCGATTGCACTGAGCACGTGCAACAAGCCGTTAAACCTCTAGGTTACCCTAGAGGAGGAGTGTTGTCTCCTGAGGGTTTTCAGCGGATTGCACCCACAAAATCCATAAAGAAAGAAGACAAATGTTAGTGTTTTGAAAACGCATTTTGAATAAGAGACGAGTTTAGAAACTATTTTCGCAAAAATATAAGTGATCCTAGGTCATAAGTCCACCTATAATCATTCTTTCTTAAACTTAGTCTCTATGCAAGATCTTGTTTTTAATTAAGGTAAGAGTTCAAAATTGGATTGAATACTTTATCTTTCATAAAACCTAGATAATATGCACACCGTGCTCTGTGAAAATTTCTGGGATTTCAACTCTAACCATCAAGCCATTTATTTATTTATTTATTTTTCTTTTCTTTTTTTTTTCTTCCCTTAGTTTTCTTAGGCTTTCTAGTTCACCCATGTAGCGAGCCTATAACCGATGACTCCCAAACCAGATGGTTCTAGGGCACCAGATGAGAAAACATCCCTCGGGTTAAAGGACTCGAGTGAAAAAGGCCACAAAACTAAAGGGGATTATTTATAATCACCGTTAGGCGTGAATAATCATGCTTCTTGAGGCACAATTATCCAGCTTAATAAGTGAGATCACCGTTAGGCGTGAGTAACCATGCTTCTTGAGGCATAGTTATCCAGCTTAATAAGTGATCTTTTATTTATATTTTTCTTTTTTTTTCTTTTTTTTTATGATTTATATGGCATTTTTGGTCTTTGTCTCCATCCCAAGAAATGTGTAAGTGTAAAGTGCATATTATCTAAGGCAAAAAATTCAAGATAAGAATATCTCCCCAATTTTTCTTACTTAGCCTATAATTTCAAACAAGATCTATTATTTCAACTAGGTTTAAGATGTCATAATTAAGGCTTTCTTAATTTCTAAGATACATCTTAATTTTCTTAAAAATAGATCAAAACTTTGTCTCTTATTTCAAAAAGTTTTTATTTTTATATTTTTTATTATTTTTTATTTTTATTTATTAAAAGAAGTGTAAAAGAAATAAAATCTAAAAACTCTAAGTTAGTAAACCCTCCCCATACTTATTTCATGCATTGTCCTCAATGCATCATGATATATGTATGCATGAAACAAAAATGAAGAGGGAAGGAAAAAATTACCTTAAGGTGGTGGTTCCGGTGGTGGTCTGATTGGTCCTCGGAACATGGTCCAATCATCTTTTCTTTGGGTTTTGAGGAACTCACCAGAAATCTCAATAATATGACCCACAAAAATGATGTGTGCATTTAAGATTATTATGTACATTCCCCCATCTAATTTCCAAATTTTTAAAATAATTTCTGAGTTAAATTTATCAACTACCTTGTCCCAGAATGGAATATGAAATGATAGAACGGTTGACTTGGACTCGGAAAGGAACACCGACTCAGGGAAGTGAATGAAGTCAAGTAAAGGTTCAGGAGTCGGAATGGATTCAGGAACTGGGTCCAAGTCAAGAAAATGAAGCTCAAATCCACATTCAGTTTCCATGATGGAATGTGACTATCTAAGATTAGTGATTCAAGTTCAGGAGGGTTGGGAATCAAACCGACTCTAAAATGTTACTCAAATTGGGTAACAAAACAGGAGTCATCAATGATTCAGGTATTTGAACTAAATCACAAACTTGAGGGTCAAAGTCACATTTCTCATTGAGTTCAATTCCACAAAATGGAGAACTTGTCAATTTGTCAATAGGATCTTCAAAAAGGTATAATTGGTCAAGTTCAACATGATCCTTAAAGATGGGTGATTCAACTTCATTGTGAATTGGGAAAGGATCCAATGTCGACTCTGGAAAAAGATTGAAGTGAGGTAAAGATACCGGAGTCATTACTGAATCAGGAAAAAGAATTGAATCACTAAGTTGGGGTTCAAGATCACATTCCTCATGTAGTTCAATTCCAAAAAATTGTGAACTTGCCAATTTATCAATGGAACTTTCAAGAGTATGAAATTGGTCAAGTTCAATGTGATCATCATAAAAGATTGGTGATTCAATTTCACAACAGATGGGTACTGGATCCAATTCTGACTTTGGAAATGGATTGAAATCAGGTAAGGATATGGAAGTCATGATTGAATCAGGAAGTAGAGTTGAATCATCTGGTGAAAGTTCAGGATCATAATCATGTTCAAGTTCAATTTCAGGGAAAGGAAAACTTGCCAAAATGTCAATTGGATCTGAAGTTTGGACAAGTTCATTTGTAGGAGATGAAAAACTTGCCAAAATGTCAATGGGATTTGACGTTTGGACAAGTTCAATTTTAGGAAATGAAAAACTTGCCAAAATGGAATCTGAAGTTTGGACAAGTTCAGGTGGTTGTGCTGAAATTGAATCTTGATTTCCAAAACAACATGACTCTTTGGCTCGGACAGAATGGTTAGTGACAGTAGAAGAATGAGAATGAAGAGTTTGAATCATCAACTCTACGTCACGATTACGAGTATTTCGAGTCTGAGCCAAGAATTCAAGCATCTTTTCACAATTCATTGGTTCATCATTTTGTGGAAAAGATGAAGTGTTGTTTTGGAATTGGTGATGAAATTGTGAGTCAAAATTGTGTGGTGATGGAAGAGTGGACTCACACAAGAAATCATTACTCATAAATGGTTGTTCATTAAGAAAAGGTGGAACTGAGTAAGACTCTTGAAAATACTGTGGAATTGGAGAGGAAAATGGTTCTGAAAGTGTCTGCTCAGCTCTCTGTAAATTGGCTTCTAAACTCCTTAGTAACTCAGATTTTTCTTCAAATGGTTCAGAAAAAGGAGTATATGAAGCGGAATCGGGAAATGAATCTTGTGAATATTGTGGACTTGGTGGAAATGGTGGACAAGGAAGTTGATAATTAAACTCGGGGGACTGGAATCCCCAATTACTCGGTGAAGAGTTGAAATTATTATGAAAATTATAGTTATTAGATGGGGGGTATGGGTCATATTGATTCGGATAAGGCCAACCCGGTGTATTTGGTTGGTGCATATTGTAAAACACCGGGTTGGAATTATCCGAATATGGAGATGGTGTGAAATATGGATTATTATTGAAAGAATTGTTGAAGGCCATATCACACAATCACAAACAAAAACAAACAAACAAACAAACAAACAAAAGAAAGAAAAAAATTCTAACCTAAGTTAGGGTAGACTTAGGACCTAGACGACTCCTAACTGATAGACTGTCCACGGGAGGTTTAGTGTAGACTCTAACCACAAGCTAATCAGCCAGGGAAGGGTAAGGTTGGTGGGAGGTTTTCCGTATGGAGACGTTCCTTAATTAAATAACCAGCAACCTTCGGGCTTTCGGCCCTCAACCCCTTTCCTAGACACTGATTTTGCAAGAGTTAAATTCCAACACTTTTCCCCCTTAGGATAATCTCCTAATTGAGTCCGAGATGTCCCTAGGGCCAACGTCTACTTTTTTATTAAATTAGGCTTGGGTTAGTGAGTGCTTGGGAAAATGATTTTCGGGCTAACGAAAGGGTAATGAACTCCCCCACCTTATCTTATTTACGGGTTATGCCCTTAAAAATGAATTGTGCAAGTGTACAAGAAATATAGCTAGGATACACTCAAAGCATGAAAATCAAGCAAGGAGTTTGTCCTAGTCTAAATGCAATGCAAACACGTACCTTGCCTCCAGCACTCTTCAACAGTAAAAGTAAAGAATTGAAGAGACACGTGCCTAAAATGCAAGTGTCTAAACAATTTTTAACAATTCAACCAACTTTTTACTGTTTTTTAATTAAGCAGGTATATGGTGAATAATACAGGATTTCAAGTATAGCAGCAGATGTATTTTGCAGATCTGAAGCCCCTGCAGAAAATTTGTCAGAAGTGAACTCCTCTGTGCCGCGGCCGCGTGGCTTTTGCCGTGGGAACGCGGCACTTTGGAGGGATCTGGTCTCTGCTTTCAAGAGCAGAGGCCCAGGTCCACTTATATGTGACTGCAATGAATATTTTCCTGTTTCTTTACCTGTAACCTGCAAACAGAGAAGAAGAATCGTTTAGTACTTCACTTTAAACCAAAAAGAACGTCGCTCTCCCCGGCAACGGCGCCAATTTTGATTAGACGAGAAAGGTGTGTTTATTATGAAGCAAATGTATTTGATGTACCCTTTCTTATCTCCGCTATAGTATAGGACTATACCGAGTCGAATCTCAGGGAGAGCTCGCGATGTAAGCTTTACGTGTGGTAGTGAAGTGAACAAACGAGTATTCTTCTCTTGCTTATAAACTTAGTGAATCAAATTGCAAAAGAAACTAAAAGGAAGGATGGATATGTTCATGGTGGAAGTGGAAAAGAAATCAAGAAGTAGATGTGGTGTTCACAAGAAAAAGAAAGAAAACTTAAAGAAAGCAATCCATGACTAGCTTACCTTGCTAGCTTGCCAAAGCTTACCAAACTCCTTGATAATGAATGCTTGCCTAACGTTGTCACTCCATTGGCATAGGATTTGTCTCGCGTGTTGACCTAATTACTTTCTCACTTGCAAGATGGTGGTTTAACCATCGGAGAAGAGAAGATCATACAACTTGCAAGATTAACAAAAGCAATCACCCATGAGTTAGTGAAGTGGCAAGACTAGTGGTAAACTAGTACATGGAAGGAAAATTAGCTACAAGCCATTAAAGAACTAAAACAAAGCTTGAAGTAAATTGCAAGAAGTAAACAAAGCAATAAAGAAAGCATGTAAAGAAAGCACAAGAACTAGAACCAAGCTTCAAGTAGAGGAAGTGGAGAATGGATCAATCCTTGTTGCTTCAAGTGTCACCCTTGATTACACAAGCTCTCTCTCTCACACTCTCTCTCTTTTACATTGAATTCTAGGGAAGAAGAAGAGGGATCTAAAGAACAAAACCTAAAGAGAAAAATACATGAAAATTACAACACTAAACTAATCTCCTCTCTTCTCCATTCAGTCTTTGCTCGCAGGTCAAGTGCAGATATTTATAGCATTCAGAGAGAAGGCTCCAGAAGAAGAGACAGCTGGCAAAATCTGGCGCCCAACGGCCCAGATTTTGCGGCGGAAGCGCGGCAAATCTCGGCAGTTCTGTGGCCGTTGGCCAACAACTTTCTGTTGTGAGTTTGTTACAAAGTTGTTAGCCACGTGGACCTTCTGGATTCTTCGTTTGTTGCGCGGATCTCTCCAGAATCTGATTTGAAATCTTGGGGCTTATCTTAATCTTGATTTAATCACTTTAATTATTGCTAATTAAAGTGATTAATAGGCTATCTCTTCATTAAGTGTGTACCTGCAAATATGTAGAGAAGATTAGTAGAAATCATGTATTTATTTGTAATATGCATGGGGATTATGTGGTAAAATATGCAATATTGTGTTACAATCAAAGCCCGCTATGACTGGCTGCACTTGCGCATTCAGGATTTCAAAACAGTGAATGAGTATAATCCAAAATATTCAACATTATCTCTTAATTGACCTTGTGTGGAGACAAAGTAACTAAAGAAGATATGTTGGAGAAAATATTTACCACTTTTTATATATCCAATATGCTCCTTTAGTAGCAATATCGTAAAAAGGGATTTAAGAAATATTCTCAGCTGATTTCGTGTCTTTTGGGTTGTTGAACAAAATAATGAGCTTTCGATGAAAAATCGTCAATCTCATCCAACTGGCTCAAAATCATTCCCTAAAGTGAATGGAAGTGCATCATTTTCTAAAGCGAATACAAACAATTTTAGGCATTGTCCTGGTAGTGATTGTAATCATTATAGATTTAATTCTAGAAATTGAGGTGGTCATAATCATAGTTCAAATAAGAGAACCACACCCTACCACCAGAAGTGGAACAACAATGGAGGAAATCAAAGAAAAGGAAAAGGCCTGCAGGTCAATGCTAAAAGAAAAATGATGAAACCTGCTATAGGTGTGGCATAAAAGATCACTAGTTCCGTACATGTTGTCTAGTAAGGCACCTTGTTGAGTTATATCAAGCATCCATTAAGATAAAGAAAAAAGAAAAAGAAACAAACTTCACTGATTTTGATGTTAATTTTTATAATCAGCAAAATGAGTCAATGGATATCACCCATTTAGATGTCTCAGATTTCTTTGCACGACCAAATGAGATTATTGACAATTTGATTGATTATAGGAATCTTAAAGTTGGTAATGAAGATGTTAATGGTGTGATGAGGATGCCAATGATGGATACATCAATATGAAATAATTTTACTTAGTTCTCTATCTTACTTTATTTTCAATCGAGCTTTGGTTTTCAATAGTATTTTATTTCAATAAACGATATTTGATCGAATAATTTTATTATCTTTTTATAATTTTTATTAAACTTATATATGTAATTTCTTTTTAAGAAGAAGCATGAAAGATTTCATGGTATTGAGCAATTTCAAAATGTATGATGGAGATTTTTGTTTGGCTGACAGTGCAATGACGCATACCATTCATCGAGATAAGAAATATTTCTAGAACGTAATTAGCTAAAGCCAATATTAATACAATTTCAAGTAGTACAAATTTGAGATAGACTTGGATCCATTGGAGAGGATTTGAGCATGAATCTTTCTCACTCAAATTCAATGCTACAATATTCAAATACAAGATTTAATCCATTGAAGTTGATCTATATTATTTAAAGTAATTTAAAAAAAATCAAAAATAAGTATTTCAAATAAATTTTGCTTATTCATCAAAAAGGCGCAAAATGAAAAGCCTGAAATAGTGAGTTGGTTAGTTTAACGGTGTAGAATATTTGAAACCTAAATAAAGTTGGTGTGTGAGGTTTTTAAATGTTTAGATGATCAAATGATCGGATCGAGAATTTGTATGTCTAAAGTCATAGATCTAAGTAATATGCTATTTTTGGCCATTTATTTGTGTCTACATTATGTATGGACAAAAAACTACAAAACACTTGATTTTTACTGTACTTTAAATAATATTGATCAACTCAATACGTGGATCTTGTATTTGAATGTTGCAATTTAAATTTGAGTGGGAAGGATTCACGCTCAAATATGTCCAGAAGTAGTCAAGTCTTTCTTATGCAAATTTAATTGAAGGTTATGGAAAAGCAAATATAATATTACTTAGAGGAACAAATATTTATATTAAAGATGCATTATATTCTAGCAGATTCAGAAGAAATCTGCTCAGTTTTAAGGATATACATCTTAATGAGCTTCATATTGAAACAAGGAATGAGAGAGAAATAAAATAAATCTTTGTATTACTTTTATTGCCTCATGTCAGAAGCGTGTAGTAGCAAAACTCTCAGTTTTCTCATATGGACTATACTTTACATTAAAAAGGGCAATAGAAAGAAATATAGTGATAAACCATAAGTTCGATGATCAAAAGCTTTTATGCTTTGGCCTGACCGACTTGGTCACACGAGGCCAACAATGATGTGTCGAATAATTTAAAGTTCGCATGATCATTCATTGAAGAACTAAAAGATTTTGTTTATCTATTGATTATATATGTATGGCTTGCTCACAAGCAAAATTAATTATTAGAACCATCTTCACTAAAAGTTATTGGTAAATCCCAATGTTTTTACAATGAATTCAAGGGGATATATGTTGACCAATTCATTCACCAAGTGGGACATTTCATTATTTTATCAGCTTAATTGACGCATCATCAAAATGGTTATATGTTTGCCTACTTTCTACTCGTTCTGTCACTTTTGCAAAATTTCTTGCTCAAATAATAAAATATAGTCTGACCATCAAATTAAGACTATTTGTCCCGACAATGCCAATGAGTTTACATCTCAAGCTTTTGATGACTATTGCATGTCTATTGGTATTGATGTTGAATATCCAATTGCACACGCACATACTCAAAATGGATTGACAAAGTTTTTTATTAAACACCTTCAAATGATTGCTCGACCTTTACTTTTAAGATCATAGTTACCTACTTTTACTTGGGGACTGATATATTACATGTTGCATTTGCACTTCATCAGTATTCACCATTGCAACTAGTTTTTGCTTAACAACCTAATATTTTTCATTTAAAAGAACTTTTGATTGTGCTATTATGTTCTTATTACTCCACCACAATGAACAAAGTGAAATCATCTAGAGCAGGGTGAATAGGTGATAAGGTAATCTAAAGCGAAAATTACAAACTTTAACAATAATTACAAAAACTTAAAAAAATTAACTTGTATAAATTTCAACTCAATGATTGAGGTTTAACTACACAAAATAATACAGAGTTTAGAAAAGTGAGAATAGAAGTGCAAGGTACTCAATTCTACCACAATAGCAAGTGGCTATGCGGGTCGTGATCCATAAGGAGGGACTAGCGATGAAATCGTGTTGTAAGTTCTCTTTTAGTTTACTAAAAATGGTTAAAAGTTATTTTTTTGTTCTTGTAAAGAAAAAGAAAATGAATCTATGGTTAAGTTATGAAGAAAGTGAAAGACAAGAGAAGGTGAAAAAAATAAAAAATGAGTTTATAAAAAGAAAAAAAAAGAGTGAATAAAAGAGAGTTATGATTGGAGGTGATATAAACTAAAGGATTAAAAGAAAAGGAAAAAACTTACTTACCTCTTCTGGTTGATGACTTACCTTGAATTCTTTGTGAAGATTTATCTTGTCTTGAAGGCGAACAAAGCATGGCAAATAGGACCTTCCCCATTCCCAGACTAAACTATGAATTCATGCAAATAGAAAGTAAAATAAAAAATGGTTATCCATCACCATAAGCCATAAGGGTACTTGTAATTACAAGGCAGGTTCGATGCTATAGGTTTCATTTAGATTTCTAAACACAGAAACGAGAAGTAGAAGAAAAACAAGAATAAAAGGAAGCAACATTTCATTCGATTAAAATAATAATGAAAGAAAAGAAAAAAGACTTACACTGAGTCACGCTTAGTACAAGTTTCACTCTCGTTCTCTAATGAAACTCTTCTCTAATCTCAGTTACATAAAGAAAAATGAAAACTTACATAAATGAAAAGTAAAAACCTACATTACAGACCAAAGTACAACCTATCTTATACTCTCTGTTGAATCATTTCTTCTAGCCTCAGAATTTGCAGGTATTTATAGTGAAATGCAAAACAGGGAGAGCGTATGAAGATAGGGGGAGCAAACGCTCCCTCTTATTAAACTAAAAGGCTGTGAAAATGCGGCTTGGGTCTCTTCAACTTTCCTTGACTTCATCCTCTTCAAGGCCTCTTTAACTTCAGATTCACATATAATTACGGTTCATATCCTGGCACTGAATGGTAAGATCATCCAAATTTTGAGTAGAACTACCATTGAACAATATGTCAAAATACTCTCTCCATCTTTCTTTGATTCTTCATCTCTAACTAAAACCTTCTGATCCTCATCTTTGACACACCTCACAGTACATAAGTCTCTAGTTTCTCTCTCCCTTATTCGGGCAATTATATATATATATATATATATATATATATATATATATATATATATATATATATATATATATATATATATATATATATATATATATATTCTTTATAACCTCTTTAGTGTTCGACTTCTCATACACTTCTTTATACACTTTAGCTCTTGCATTCTAAACAGCTTTCTTAACCTCCTTCTTGGCTAGCTTATACCGCTCAAAACTCACCCCATCACAATTTTTCTTCAAATCCTTGCAAGAGTCCCATTTGATCTTAATGGCAACTTTTACCTCTTCATTCCACCATGATGTGTCCTTATATGGCGGAGCACCACCCCGTAGCTCATCAAGTGCATCTTTAACAACTTTTTTAATACAGCTAGCAATTTTGTTCCATGTTGTATTGGGGTCATCTTGGGTCTTCCATTCAGCTTCATTTATCACTCGATTTACAAAGACTCCTTAGTTACTTTCTATTAGCGGCCACCACTTAATCTTAGGATCTGACTTACATTATTCTTTCTAAGTCTCCTTCTAATCCTAACATCTAAAACTAAGAGTCTATATTGGGTTATTACACTCTCACTCGGTACTACCTTACAATCGATGCAAATACCTCTATCTACTCTCCTAGTCAATAAGAAATCTATTTGGCTCACACTTGATCCACTTCTAAAATTGATCAAGTGCGACTCTCTCTTCCTAAATCAAATATTCGCTAAGATCAAATCATAGGACAAAACAAAATCTAAAATCAAGTTACATGGTTCATTTCTTTCCCAAAACCAAATTCTCCATATACACTATTAAACCCATAATGATTAGTTCTTACATGCCCATTGAGGTCATCGCCTATGAAAAGCTTGTAATGGGTATCCCTTGCACTATCTCATCTAAATCCTCCCAAAATTGACGTTTACTAGACTCATCAAGTCCTACTTGTGGTACATAGACACTAATAACATTAAAAATCTCCCTAACTAAAATAAGTTTAACTAGTAAATTTCTATCACCCTTTCTCCTAACCTCCACTGGATCTTCAAGCAATTATTTATCTATGATCACACCCACCCCATTACGATTTTTATCTATATCAGTATACCAAAATTTATAACCCCAAGACTCTATAATTTTAACTTTTTCACCTACCTAGTTAGTCTCTTGCACATACAAAATACTAATATTTCTTCTAACTATAGTATCAACTAACTCTGCTAATCTACCTGTAAGAGAACCTGTGTTAACGATGCTAACCTAATCCTATATTCATGAGCTAACTTCTTTACCCTCACCCACTCATAAAAAGTGTGGAAACCCTTACTCATTTGACACCACTTGCGGGCGCCGATGTGGCGCGTCGCTTTCGGACGACGGCCTAACAATCCTTGCCCACTTTTTACTACACCCGGCTCTGATGTAGCGCGTCGCTCAGTAGGGAACGCCCCAATAAAATTTAGTTCTTGGTTCACATTCATAATATGTGACAAATATTTTATGTTGGCTGTCACAAGCCTACCACAACCCTCCTCCTTTCTTCTGGCTTGGGACAGGCAGGAACGGTGTACTAGCGGAGTTACACCCATAAAATCCATAAAGAAAAAGAAACAAAGTGTTAGTATTTTTGAAAAGCATTTTGAAAAGAAAAAATATTTGAAGTATTATTGTAAAATTTCAAGTAATCTATAAGTTATAGGAAAACTAAATTTTTCATTCCTAAACTTAGTCTCTATTCAAAACTTATTATCAATCAAGGTAAGAAGTCAAACTGTAATTCTCATTTAGTCTGTTACTTTACCCTAAATCATATGCACCTTTGTGACAGTGAAATTTTGACTCGGGATTCTTTAACTCTAACTTTTATGCCTTATTTTATATATATATATATATATATATATATATTGTGGTGGTATTATCCCTTAGTTCAATAGGCTTTCTAATCTGCTCATGTAACGAGCCTTTAGTTGGTGACTCTTAAACTGAACGATCTCAAGGCACCGGCTGAGAAAACACCCCAAGGACTTAAGAACTTGAGCAAATAAGGCCACAAAACTAAGGATTTTATTTATTATATGGACCACTTTTAGGCGTCAATACTTATACTTTATGAGGCACAAATACCCAGCTTAATCAGAGAAGTTTTGATATATATAATTTTTTCTTTTTTCTTTTTTTATAAGATATAAAAATCTTTGTCTTTGAGCCTAAGTGTGTAAGTGTATAAAGTATGCATATTTCATCAAGATAAAAATCAAGACTATATTACTTTTTCAAATTCTATTCCTAACCCTAAAATCAAAATTATATTATTTTGACCCAGTATAAGAAATCATAACTATGATTCTCCTATTCCTAAAAATTAACTTAATTTCTTACAAAAAATAGGTCAAAATATTGTTTCTTTTTTTCAAAAAGTTTTTAAAAGCAAAAAATGTTAAATTTTTTATAGTAAATTAAAAAAATCTATGTAATGTTAGAACCCTCTCCCACACCTATCTCATGTATTGTCCTCAATGTATAAATAAATGCATAAATGCATTAAAAAAAAGAAAGGGAAGGATAATATTACCTTAAGGTGGTGGTTTCGGTGGTGGTCGGATTGGGCCAAGCATTGATACCCAATCAAGATAATGTGGTGATTCACAGAACTCACCTTTATTGACTTCTTTTCTATTTATATATTTACAATCCCCAATATGAACAAGATCATGCAAGATCCTATCATGAAATTATTCCTTTTACATGACCAATTTTAAAAAATCATCACTGAATCATTATGGTCAATACCTTGGTCCAACAATAGAATGTGATTTTGTGGAATGGATGATTTGGGCTCTGAAATAAAAAGTTCGGAAACCAATACTAAATCGAAAAAATTAACTTTGGGTTGAATAGTCAATTTTTTTTTCAAGAGTTCAGTCCAAATTAAAAAAATTAATTTCATATTCTTTTCCCATCATCGAAATGTGACTATACAAAAGAGGTGGTTCAATTTCAAAATCTATGGGTATGAGAATCAATATTGGCTTGGGTAATGGGTCCAATTTGGGTAAGGATACCGGAGTCAATATAGATTCAAAAATTAGAATTAAATCACAACGTTGTGGGTCAGGGTCACATTCATATTCAAGTTCAATTTTATTGAAATAAAAACTTGTGAATTTATCAATAGGTTGATATTGGTCAAGTTCAAGGTTTTGTAGTGAAACTAAATCATGGTCAATGTCTTCAAGATACTATGATTCTTGGTTTTCATCAATATGGCAAGAAGTGTCGTGAATAGTCAAAGATTGGGTAAGGAGAGTTTTATTATTCCTGCACATATTTTTCAATCGACTAAGTCTTTCTTCTATCATATTGAAAGGATCGCTTTGGAGTTGAATCATGGATTCTGTACTCTTTTCTAAGTCAGTATGTTCTTCTTGTTGTGGGACTTGAAAATAGAGTAAGGGTCTTAGATTTAAAAATTTTGATGGGATTCTAGTCTTCTAGATTTTAACTTCGCCGCTAGAGCTCTTCTAAGGCTTCCATTCTCTTTTCCCAGTCAATTAGTTCTTCTATTAGTTGTTTGAGAAAAGGAGTATATGAAGTTGGATGTTCGTAAGATTTTTGACCATATGACTCGGGGGACTTGTATCCCCACTGACTCTGTAAAAAGTGGTGATGATTGTTCTAGTCTTATTCATAGTATTGAGACTGGGGCATATATTTATTCAGATAAGAGCAATCTGGCATACTTAGTTGGTTAAAATTATGATATGTCAGGTTGGTAATATCTGAGTAAAAAGTGGTCAATGTGAAGTATGGATCACTATATGTATTGGAATAATTATAATCGTAATCCATATCACAAAGATGTCAAAAATAAAAATAAGCATATAAATAAACAAACAAAGAAAGAAAAATCTAGCCTAAGAGGGTAGACCTTAGACCTAAACGACTCCAACTGGTTAGAGGTATATTACAGAATTTGATCACCGGTTAATCGGGCAGGTAGGGGCAAGACCTGTGGGAGGTATCCGTGCCTAAGCAACGAACCTAATTATACCAAACCACTATTCTTCAAGATTTCGCCTCTCAATCTCCAACCTTAGACACTGATTTGACAAGAGTCAAATTCTAACAACTTTTCCCTTAAGCCAGTCTCTTACTTGAGTTCGAGATGTCCCTAGAGCCAACGTTTACTCAGTTTTAAGTTAGTCTTGGGTTAGTAAGGAAATTGTTTATGGGCTAAGGGATGGTAGTGACTTTCCCAATTTATCTTGCTTAAGGATGTGCCCTTAATCGTATTCGTATAAGTGTACAAGTATATAAAAAAAGCAAAACTTTAAGCAATATACATCAGTCAAAATATGTTTCCTAAACCATATGCTATGCATACGTAACTTGATTCCAGCACTCTTCAACAATAAATAGAAAATGTAACGAAATCGGCACGTGTCTAAACGCAAAGTCTAAATCATTTTTAACATTTACAATCAATCATTTACTGTTGAGTTAGACAGTACGTACAGAGTATATTAAATGAGAAATTAAAGCATGCAGAAGCTAGATCATTGAAGTTCAGTCACCGTGCAAAAAAGTTTGGTGAGTAGTCCTCTCAGATTATCGTGGGAACGTGGCTTTTGCCGCATTTGTGCGGCAATACTGAGATCTTCTGGACTCTGCTTTCTGGAGCAGAGCCCAGAGTCATTTATATGTCCATTGCAGCTCCCATTTCCTTGATATCAATCACTGCACACAAAGAATAGAGAAGAAAGTTAATCAATAAAGTAAATAAAAAGAGAGTTACTTATCGTCCCTCCCCGGTAACAGCTTCAAAATTGATTGAGGTTTACCTGCACATAAAACACAGAGTTAAGAAAGTGAGAATAGAAGTGAAAGGTACTCAATTCTATCGCGATAGCAAGTGGCTATGGGGGTCGTGATCCACAAAGAGGGACTAACGATGGAAGCGTGTTGTAAGTTCTCTTTTATTTTAGTAAAATTGGTTAAAAGTTCTTCTTTTATTTTTGTAAAGAAAAGGAAAATGAATCTATGATTAAGTTAAGAAGAAAGCGGAAGATAAGAGAAGGTGGAAAAAATGAAAAATGAGTTTAAAGAAAAAAAATAAAAAGAGTGAATAAAAGAGAGTTGTGATTGGAGGTGATCTAAACTAAAGGATTTAAAGAAATTAAAAAAAATAAATTACTTGCTTACCTCTTCCGACTAATGACTAACCTTGAATCCTTAACGAAAACTTACCTTGTCTTGAAAACGAGCAAAGCATGGCAAATAGGATCTTCCTCATTTTCAGACTAACTATGAATTCAAATGCAAATGAAAAGTAAAATAGAAACAGTTATCCATCACCATAAGCCATCAAGGGCACTTTCAATGGCAAGGCAGGTTAGATGCTATAGGTTTCATTTGAATTTACAAACACAGAAGAGAAAAATAGAAGAAAAACAAGAATAAAGAAGAAGAAGCAACTTTCAATTCGATTAAAATAACAATGAAAGGAAAAAAAAGACTTACATCGGTGTCACACTCAGTACAAGCTTCACTCTCGTTCTCCCATGAAACTCTTATCTAATCTCAGTTTATAAAGAAAAACAAAAAAATACATAAATAAAAAGTAAAAATCTAAGTCACAAACTAAAGTACAACCTAGCCTATACTTTCTGTTGAATCGTTCCTTCTGGTCTCAGAATTTGCAGGTATTTATAGAGAAATACAGAAGAAGGAGAGCGTCTGAAGAGAGGGAGAGCAAACACTCCCCCTTATCTTACTAAATGGCTGTGTTTCCGTGGCTTGGGCCATGTTTCTGCGGTCTCGGTATGGCCAGGTGGCCACACCCGGTGGTGCAGGTCCTTGTTGGCCTCCTTTTTCCTTATATCCAATAAGGTTTCAGTTTTGGTCTTTTGGATTTGATGATACTTCTGTTGATCTTCAGTTAACCAAATGGATATATAGAAATGTTAGTTTAACAGATTTTCATTTGATGTTATCTCTGATTTTGCATTGATCTTCAGATTAACTTCTGTACATTTACCCTAATCCTTGGTTGTATTTAATTCTGAAGTAAATCAGAATTTAAATGGGCTTTTGGGCTCCTTTCTTCTCCATCACATTTAGTAAGGGATAATTAGACAAAAAAAGATAATTAAAGCAGAGTTTATTAAACAACAAATATAGGAATGTGATGATAAATATGCGATATCAGTGATTGATCACTCAACAACCAAGAAATGAAGCTGTATATCCAGTGAAGGGCTCTGAACTTCTCCCTGTGATTTCTCTTAAAATAATAGTTGAGGTACATAATTGCTTTCTTGGTTTAAATGAGTGCAAGCATATAAACAGTACCAATGTAAATATGAATGGCAATTAACACAAGTATAATAGTGAGATAATATCAAGCATATAAGATTGAGCACAATTAATAAGTATGTAAGATATAAATAGATAGTTGAGTGGAGAGAAAAAATTGAGCAACCGGTTAATCACAGAAGAAACCTTTCTTGTGCACAAATAAATGCTTGTGCATATCGGTCGACCGATCAGTCGGCCACAAAAGAACCTTGCTCTCTGTTTGGGCTTCGAACCGCCCGGTCGACAAGTTTTGGAGCTTCATTTCTATATCAAAAGAGAATTTTCAAGAGTGCTTCTCTTGAGTTTTCAAAAGAATTTTCTTGTGCTTTTCACTTTCAAATCTATCTAGTTTTCTCACATAAGTTTGAGCTTTTCATTACTAAATCTATCCTATGGGATCTTTATTTGTGAGAAAAATTTTGTTTGTGATCAAGAAATTGATCACCAAGTGTTCTACCTTGTATTTGAGGGGTTGGAGGTTGCAATTTCAGCGAGTTTGCGAGCTCACATGTGTTGTTGTTCTTGCGGGAACGAGTGAGGGACTTGCGGATTTGAGAGTTCTTGAGAGAACTTGTAGTGCTACAGCACCGAGTGATCTTGCAAAATCGATTATAGTAGAAATCTTTTATTATAGTGGAGGCGGAGACATAAAGCAAGTGACTCGAACCTCAAAATAATTCTCTCATGTTTGTGATTGCTCATCTCTCTCACCCATGTCGGCCTCAAGACCCATCTCTCTAGTTTTGATGATGATTAACTCATATAGTTATAACACTAATGATCTTGTATTATTTAAGTTTTAGATATTCAATCAAGATCTTAGTTGGTGTTTAACTTCAACAAAAGATTCAAAGTAATATTTTGAAGCTAGCACATGTTGATTCAAGAGCTCAAGCTTAAAGATCGCATCAAGTACTCAAGGAGGAGTCTAGCTCGATGGAATCAAGTTTGGACTAAGTCAAGATGAAAAAGAAGATTTATTTAAGAAGAAAACTTGAGTCAAGAGTTTGTAAGTTTAAGATTTATGTAAAGAATATATTAGTTTTGATTGCGCAAGCTTGTACACATACACTTTCACATAAGGTTTTGGTGTTTTGGTTTTCAAGAAAATTGAGTTTAACAATATCGATTTGGAAAAAAAATTCTATACTTTGTGTTTTAAACTCATATCTTATGTTTATACAGTTTATGTCTCAAAAGAATAAGTTTTATAGTTTGAAATATGTGTTGGATTCTATCACACATATTAGAGCTTGATTTGTTCATAGAAACTTATTTTGATGAGTTTAAGTTTTGTTTTTTATCAAAAGTTATTTTTATGAGTATATATTGTCAAAACAAGTTAACATTATTTTATATGTGTATTGGATGTTATTCATACATATTGAGCTTCAAATGTATTTGAGAAACTTGTTTTTTATTTATGAGAGTTTTAAAAAACATGATTTTCTATTTACAAGTTTAGTATTTGGAAAAATATGTTTTTTAAAGAAATGTATTTATATATCAAAAATAAGTTCAGATGTTTATAATATGTATTGATTTTTGATCATACATATTTGTGCTCTATTATATTTTCATGAACTTATTTTTGTTAAATTTATTGAGATTTATTAAAATTTAATTGGATTTAAAAGATGTTTAAAAAATAAAGTATATATATATTTTGGGGCTAAGCCCGTTGTCATGCTCCGCTTCCCAAAATACGTGAAAACAGAGTCGCGACGAGAGTCGGCACCATATATACGTGAGAAAACGTATACACGCTAAGCCTAAAGTAACTTGAACAAACTATATAATCACCATGATAAATTAATATCACTGTGATATGACATATAAATATCTAACACACATTTTTGTCTGAATAATCACCATTTAAATATCAAGTCTCATAAATACTCCACATAAAATATACATTTCTAATCACAGTCACGAACCAATCATCTCAAGATCAATCCCATAGACAGACTATAATAACTAGATTTGAATCCAAAAACGAAAATCATCTATATATGAAGTGGTGCAAGTCTAATATCTCAATATCAAGATACAAGATCCACATACATCTTATGCTCAAATATGAACTCGACCAGTCATCAATAGAGCAAATAAAGTCACAGTCTAAGGTATTCCAATAATAGGCCCAAGCTAACAATGATAAAATACCAACACATGAACTGACGCTGATAATTTCTCAAATCAACTAAATAAATAAGGTGTACGGTCACTGATGTCATATAAAATGGTACGAGCAATCATTCTGGTCAAATATATCAGATGGTCAAATGAAATGAAATAAGTAACATATATATATATATATATATATATATATATATATATATATATATAAACTGACAATAATAAATAAGAAAAATGATACAATAGCAAACAGTCACATAAAATGACGCAGTTTTGGAACCAAATTGTCGTCTGGTCTTCACTGTATGAACCGGTACAGATCTCTGAATCATCCCATAGATCACTCTTTCAATCGCTATTGTATCAGGTCCATAGTGAACACAATCCCGAATCTTCTGCAACGTGTCCGGATCTCACCAAACGGGTCCGGATCGCTGTAACACGCAACCAAACACACAGAGAGGAAAAAATTAAAACCCACACGTATAACATACTACATACATATTTACAAGTATACACATATACACATACTATATATATATATATACTCACACATCCATACACTACACGCACACACACATTTATTAACACACCCACAAGGATATTATACATGAAATTAAACACACACCCATTCTTTTGCACACAGCACACGCAGATCCAATCAACACACATTAATATACCAACATTACCATGCATGCAAAAATTATAATGAGAGAAAGAGAGGAAAGAGACAACTCACGGCCAAGGCCGATGTCCATCGACAACGGCCATGGTGGGGACGTGGAGGAGATCGGTGTTGAACCTAGGCTCCAACGGAGAAGATGCGGCTGCTCGCTGGCGGAGGAGAACGCTCGGCCATGCTGAGGGCTGCCATGGAGCGGCAGCAGTCCAACGGGGAATTGCGACAATGGAGATGTTGGTGTTGTTCCGCCAAGGAGAGTTGGGGGTGGAGATATCGGGGTGGGGTTTGTTGGGTGTGGTGAGTTGCCGGAGAAGGAGAGCGGCGATCACGGGCCGTGGTGGAAGAGGGAAGGTGCAAGGGGGTCTTGGTAGAGGTGGTCACGGCTTGGTGTTGGGTGATGGTGGGTACTGGGAGGCTCGGTTGGAGTGAGGAAAAATGGTGGTGGAGGAGAGGAGTAATAAAGGATTGGTATTAGAATTAGAAGGGGATTATATAGTTCGGATTTATAGGGATTGGGTTGTTAGGATTAGGATAATGGATTAATGGGTTGGCTAATGGGTTATGGGTTTAAGGGTAATGGGTATGGGATTCGGATTTGGGTAATAGATATATGGGTAATGGGATTATAGGCTAAGAGGATAAGAAAGAGATAATAATGATACAAAATACTACATAATAATAATAATAATAGTAACAACAACATAATTATAATATTAATGAATAATAATACTAATAATAATATTATGAGTAAGTAACCATATCTATAATAATAACAAAAATAATATATGAATAATAATGATAACACTAATAATTATAATAATAAGTAATAATCATAATTAAATAATAATAACAATTAATACTAAACAAAATAAATAATAATATCAATAATTATTAATTAACAGCAACAAACTTAGGATACATGATATAATTATAATTAACCTCAACTAAGGATAATAATTACTATCAAACAATAATAACAACATTAATAATAATAATAATAACACTAATAATAATAAAAATGACAATAAATAATAAACATAGTAATAAAAAATACTAGCTAGTAAGTAAAATGCTATCTAGTAAAAATGTTAAATTTATAAAGCCAAATTAGCAATTAATAGTCCAAAATAATTTGTACATTTAATAATAATAGGTATAAATCAAAATAAATACTTACAAAAAAATACAGTAATATTAACTAGAAATATTACACCGGTCGATCGCTCGGTCGATCAGATATGCACATGCCAAAGAGCTGTGCATGTGCGTCAATGGACCGGTCGACCGCTGGAAACTCAGTGCACTCTGTTTATTTTTTATCAACCGGTCGGTCGACCGCCAGAGAGTTTTGCTTTCTGGATGTTGGGTACGGTCGACCGCCTGGTCGACCGGCAACCCCGACGTCATTTTTTTTATCGTTGACGGTCGACCGACAGACTGATTTGGCCTGTGATTGGAGCCCCAATGGCTAGTTTTTTTTTGTTTGGCCTATATATATATATATATATATATATATATATATATATATATATATATATATATATATATATAGTGAGTTGATCCCCTAAGAACGGTTCTCACGAATTCATGTGAGAACTTTCACGTGGGCCGTCGAATCTGATAGAGATATAGTTTTATTTGATTTGATCTATCAGATCCGATGACCAACGTGAAAGTTCTCACAGAAATCCGTGAGAACCGTTCTTAGAGGATCAGCTCCCTATATATATATATATATATATATATATATATATATATATATATATATATATATTATATATATATATATATATATATGGGTTTTTGGCCAGATTTTCACAAGATTTTTTCACACTATTCTCCAGTACATTCCTCCCTATATTCAAGAGAGTTTTTTAACAAGTTTTAGAGCTTCATTCCATATAAAAAAAGAGTTTTCAAGAGTGTTTCTCTTGAGTTTTCAAAAGAATTTTCTTGAGCTTTTCACTTTCAAATCTATCTAGTTTTCTCACACAAGCTTAAGCCTTTCATTACTAAATCTATCTTATAGGATCCTTTTTTGTGAGAAGAGTTTTATTTGTGATTAAGAAGTTGATCACCAAGTGTTCTACCTTATATTTGAGAAGTTGGAGGTTGTGGCCTCGAGCATGCGGGTTCGCGTGTGTTGTTATTCTTGTGAGAACAAGTGAGGGACTTGCGGGTCTGAGAGTTCTTATAAGTGTTGCAGTACCGAGTGATCTTGCGAGATCGATTCTAGTGGAAATCCTTCACGATGTGATGGCGAGGACGTAAAGAAAGTGGCTCGAACCTCGAAACAATTCTCCCATGTTTGGATTGCTTATCTTTTCTCTTTATTCACTTGTGTTTAGATATCTTGCATCCTGATATTATCCAATGCTTGATATAGTTTATTGGGCTCATACTTATTTGGACCAAGAGAGCTATTGAAGCACCTCAACTCTTAATCAAGAGGAACCTTGAGGAGAAAGTTTTAGAGCCCTTCATCGGGAATTCAGCTTCACTCTTTGGTTATCTATTGTGTGTTAGTTTTAGTTAGTGTAAGTTTTAGTTAGTGTAAAAATTTTAAATTCTATATTTGATTAGCACATCACCTATTCACCCTCTCTCGAGGTGATTACAACTTGTGTTTATATATCTTGCATGCTAACATTGTTTATATTTTTATATGCTTGACATTCATTGTGCTTAATTGATATACATGTTTGGGATTGTTTAACTAATATCTTGCATGCTATTTCTTGTCTATACTTACATGCTTGATATATTTTCATATGCTTACACTTGTTTGAATTAAGAGAGTTATTGAAGCATCTCAACTCTTAATCAAGAGAAATTTTGAGGAGAAGTTCTAGAGCCCTTCAGCGGAAATTCGGCTTCACTCTTTGACTAAGTTTTTAGTTAGTATAAAAGTTTTTATTTTCGCATTTGATTAGCATATCACCTATTCACCCCCTCTAGGTGATTACAACAATTTGGCTGATAGTCAAAAGAGGAACAACCTGGAGTCTAAATCAAAGAGCTGTTATTTCATCGATTTCATCAAGGGAACCGAGACATATAGGCTTTGGATCCAGAGAAGAAAAGTATTTTTTGTTAGCATAGATGTGATCTTTGATGAAGATTCAATATTGTAACTAAAGTCAAAGATGGAGGACAAGGTGTAAGGTGGAGCTTCAGATAGTTCAGCAGATTTTCAAATAGAGGAGTTTGAGTTTTCAGATGACTCCAATAAGCCTATCCGGTCAAATGAAGACTCCTCAGTTTTAGATGGAGACAGGCAGGAAGCTACTCAGGAGTAACAGGTGCAACCTAGACCATTGAGGCAGTCAGCTAAAGTTTCAGTACCACCAATCAGATATGACTGGGAAGAGGACCAAGTCTCTTTTGCATTAGTAACAAAAGTTGAAGATCGTAGCAATTACAAGGAGGCAATCAAGGCGGATGACAGTGACAAGTGGGTCATAGCCATGGAATAGGAGATGGGGTCTTTGGAGAGGAATAAACAAGAGATTTGATGAATCTACCAATGGTTCTAAAGTGATAGGTTACAAGTGGGTCTTTCGAAAGAAGGACAGTGAGCAATACAACAAAGCTAGTTGCCAAAGGATATTCTCAGAATGAGGGTATTGATTACATGAGGTATTCTCTCTAGTAGTCAAACATACATATATTTGTTTATTGTTGGCAATCGTGGTTCAAGGTGATCTCAAGTTGGAGTAATTGGATGTGAAAACAACATTTCTGCATGGTGAGGTAGAGGAGAGGATATACATGAAGCAACCTGAATGGTTCATTCAGGAAAATCAAGAAAATATTGTCTGTCTTCTCAAGAAGTCTCTTATGGGCTGAAGCAGTCTCCTAAGTAATGGTACAAGTAGTTTGACTCATTCATGGTTAAGGTCAACTACACCCGATGAGAGTATGACAGTTGTATTAATTTCAGTCAGTGCAATGAAGATCTCACATATTTGCTGTTGTATGTGGATGATAGGCTGATTGCTGCGAGAAATAATACGCATACTCAGAAGCTAAAAGCTCAGCTAAAGAAGGAGTTCGACATGAAGATTTGAAAAAAGCTAAGAAGATCTTAGGTATGAAGATCATTGAGGCAGGAGTACGGGCAGACTCAGGCTATCCCAAGAGAATTATGTTCTTAAGATGTTAGAAAGGTTCAACATGACTGAAGTAAGACCGAGTACTATTCTTTTGGAAAGTTACTTCAGGTTATCCTCCAGTCAGTGTCCAAACTCACAAGAAGAGGAGGATAATATGTCTCGAGTACCATATGGTAATGCAGTGGGATCACTGATGTATACTATGACCTGCACTAGGCCAGACTTAGCCTATTCAGTTAGTACAGTAAGTCGGTTCATATCGAATCTAAGAAGGCAACATTGGGAAGCGATAAAGTGGGTGCTTAGGTAACTACGAGGGACTACTGAATTAGGCTTGTCATTTCAGAAATTGAAAACATGGAAGGCTAAGTACAACAAGGATATTTTAATGCAGATTATACAGGAGATCTTGTTCTGTGAAGATCTATGATGGGTTATGTATCACAATAGCTGAGATGTTGTTAAATGGGGCAGAGTTGCAAGATACTATAGTGCTTTCAACAACAGAGGCGGAGTATATGGCTGCAGTTGAGGCATCTAAGAAAGCCTTATGGTTGAGAGGATAGGTCGTCACATTTGAAAGCATATAGGATTTAGTTCAGATCTACTGCGACAGTTAGAGTACAATACATCTCACTAAGTATCATAGGTATCACAAGCAGACAAAGCATATCAATGTGAGGTATCACAAGATACGTCACTGGGGTTGTTGTAGAAAAGATTATTGATTTGATCAAAATCAGTACAAAGAAGAATCTAGAGACATGATGACAAAGACCATCCCAGTGAAGAAGTTCAGAGCATCTCTGAACTTCATCAATATTCTCCAAAAATATATTGGAGAATGGGCTCTGGGGACGGAGTCATGTGAAGTCACAAAGGGAGGGAGAAAGCTTATTTGACGGTGTGGAGGCCAATTTCTATAAAGGAATCATAGATTGTGAGTCAAGATGGAGATCATTGGTATTTTGGATGCCTCACATTCATTAGAGAAACTATAGGAGAGAAGATCAAAAAGGAGTTTTTTTTTTAACTCATTTGGAGTTAGTCCAGAGAAAAGAACAAGCACGGAAATAGTATCGGATATGCATGACTCACTTAATGTTATCATAAGACCTAAAAAGAAGTCTCAGATGAATTTGCTATCATAATAAGAATTGTAGGTAACTCGAAAATCTTTCCATTGGTTTTTTAATCATCGAATTCTAATAAGAAACGAGAGAGATATGATGGTTTAAAGTCGAGTCTGTTTTTAAGCAAACAGCTTTCAACAGCTCTGGCAAAGCTATCGAAAATCTAAGACAAGCCAACTATCGACAAAACGTTGTCGACAGCCCTATCAAAAGCCCTATCAACAGTAGCAACAATCTGGGCGTATCCAAGCGAATTAACTCTTCTTCTATCCAAACAGCCACCAGCCACATCATGCGATGAAAGATAAAGACAACTTAAACGACAATGAAGAGGACATGGTGATCAGGCGAAGACGAAGACAGAACGAGGAAGAAGACGAAGACCTGGAAGATGAGGTGGTGATCAGGCAAAGGCGTAGATGAGCTCGGGAAGATCTGGATGAAGGTGATGCGGCAGCTGATAGCAACGGCAGGTGTGATTGTTATACATATTTGCATATTTTACCACTTCCATACCATGCAAATTGTAAATAAAAATGTGATTTTTAATCCTTTTCTCTCTATTTTTGCAGGTCCACATCTTAAAAGAGAAAAAACCTAAAAATCTCTTTAATTAGCAATAATTAAAGAGATTAATTCAAAGCCCAAAAGAACCCAAGATTTGAATCCAGAATCAGGAGAGATCCGCGCACCAACTCAATCTTCCAGAAGGCCACGTGGATAACAACCTCGCAACAAACTCACAACAGAAAATCTGGCCTCAACGGCCCAGATTTTGCCGCCAAATCCAAGATTTTCCCGCCAATTTGTGGCAGTTGTGATTCTGTTAGATCCCAGATTTTGCGCCAACGGCCAGGGCTCTAGATGATTCTTACTGAGGGCTATAAATACATGACCAGGGTCTTCAAGAGAGAGCAGAGAAGAGAGAGGAGAAATTAGGGGAAACTCTTGTATTTTGTTTTAGTATTCTCCTAGGTTTTAGTCTCCATCTTCTTCCTCCTAGAGATTTTGTCAAAAAGAGAAAGAGAGTGCTGTTGAAAGCTTGTAAGCAAGGAGGTGACATTACTTGTAAGCAAGGATTAATCAAAGCTTCATTCTTCTCTTTACAAGCTCTAGTACGTTGCTCTACTTTACTTTACTTTCTTGTTTTCGTTCTAGTGCATTTCCATTGCTTTACTTCTCTTTGCTTTACATCATGAATTGTTGCTTTGTTTCTTATGTAATGGATAGCTAAATCTCTATTGCATGGCTAGCTAGCAACTCACCTATCTAACTTCTATCTCTTTGGATGATTGCAAATTTCTATACTTGCATTGTTAGAATTTCTTTTGCTTTCCAAGGAAGTAGAGTTGCTTTCCCTTGGTAAATGCTTGTTCAAACTCCATATGACTCATGTGTGCCTCATTTAGAGCCTTGTCTAGAACAAGAGCCTTGATGGAACATGGAGATGGATCACCAAACATGTGCTACTTGTAGAACAACTTCTTTACTTCAAGCTAATTTGTTGTTATGTCTTGAATGTTTAAATGAATGTTGATTCTTCTAACTTAGCATCCCTTGAGTACCAATCCTAGAGTTCATCATTGAAAATCTATCTAGAGAGCCAATGAATCAATATGAGGCTTCAAGCTAAGAACAAGAGAACACTCATCTTCAAAACGGTAAAGTACTTGAACAAACAAGCAAAGTAATCTCTATTGCCAATGAATTAACATGAGGCAATCAAGCATCACCATTGAGTATAGTAAGTTAGTGAAGTAAAGTTAGCTAGCCATGTACTTTCTCATCTAAAGTTTTCCAACATTTTTTTTACTAGCTTCTTTTCTTAAGCAATACACTTCGCCAAAGTTCTTTTGATTTCTTTTCATAATGCACAAATCCACCACTTCTTTAATTTTCTTTTCCATGCTTCTTGAATTTGTGTAAATACAAAGAAGAATCTTCGTTTTTATTTCTTCACTACAAACCGTAAAACTTCTATCGTGAGCTCTCCTCAAGAATCGACTCGGTATAGCCATTGCTATAACGGAGATTGGAAAGGATACATCAATCATTGAATACATTTGTGGAGTGATCAAGAGCACACAAGGTTGTTTCTAAACCTTCTTTCTTTGTTAAATATTTGTGCAAGAACTTCACACATCTCTTTCCTAATCAAGGTGCCTGGAGAGGAGGTGACGGCGACGAAGACGAAGCCAGCATGGCGACGACATGGCGAAGAGGAAGACGGCGTGACGAAGACAAAGTTGAATACGACATGACGAAGGTACGGCGATAGCGACCAAGGACGGCAATGAGGCAGCAGGTGGCTGAAGGGGAGGCAATCGGGGCGGCGGGTGGCTAGAGAACCCCAAGCTAACGTTAGGTTTTTGGTGATCGACCTGGACGAAGGAGATGAACAATTTTGTTTTTTTGTTTTTACTTTTTTTTGGAATTGGATTAGGATTTTGGGATTATTTGAATCGCTCTGATACCATGTTATAGTTGCGTCAGAGATTGAGAGAGAAAGAGCTGAGTTAAATGACTCATTATATATATATATATATATATATATATATATATATATATATATATATATATATATATATATATTGTAAATCACCTAAAGGGGGGTGAATAGGTGATGAGCTAATCTAATGGTCAATTAATGCGGAATTAAAACTTATTTAAACTAAACACCATGTATAACACAAGAGTGTAGCCGGATTTCCCGTGAAGGGCTCTGGACTAACTCCTCAAGATTCCTCTAAATAAGAGTTGAGGTGCCGCGTTGGCTCTCTTGGTTGAATACAAGTGTTAGCAAACAATCCCCAAGCATATAACAATTAAGCTCACAATATATATCAAGCATATAAAGATGAAAGCAATATAAGCATGTAAGATATAAACAAGTAAGAGATAGAGAGTGAGCAATCGCAAACACGGGAGATTTGTTTCGAGGTTCGAGCACCCTTGCTCTATGTCCCCGCCTTCAACACTATGAAGGATTTCCACTAAAAACGATCCCATCAGATCACTCGGTGCCGCAACACCTACAAGGAGTTCCCACTAGAACTCTTGGACTCTCTAGTCCCGAACACACCGCAAGCCCACAAGCTCGCCGAGGCCACACCTCAAACACCGAGTTCACACTAGAACCCGAAATAACGCGAACACACACGTCCGCCTCCTCAAAGAACAAGAAAGAACTCTTGGTAATCTAAACACTTTGATCACCAATAAACACTCTCACAATAACACTCCTATAGGATGAATATATCAATGGATAGCTCAAGTATTTGTGAGAAAAACAAGAATGGAATGTGGGGTGAAAAACTCAAAGAAATCACTTTGAAAAACTCTTGATAAACTCTCCTTTTGAATGAAAGTATTTGGCTCAAATACAAGTGAAGAAAACCTCTTAAAAGAGTTGAAAAAACTGGTGCAAAACACTTGAAAAATCTTAGGTAAAACAGCCCCCAAAAGTCTCATTTTATAGGGCTACAAAAAACTAGCCGTTACAGCCAGGATGGCCTGTCGTCGACCGCACCGATCGACCGGCCAACGGTCAGATTTCAGACCGTTGTGCCAGCGGTCGACCGGCCGGTCGACCGTGGCAAGGATACAGAGAGCTGTGCTCTCTGCCGGTCGACCGCCCGGTCGACCGGGCTGTTTCCAGAGAGCAAACACTCTCTGGCGGTCGACCATGCGGTCGACCGGCCCATCCTGTGCACGTCTGTGCGCGTCGGTCAACCGTTCCGGTCGACCAGCTCCTGATCCGTCGACCGGTCGGTCGACCGCCAGAGCCTGGTAGGCTGATATTAGGATTTAAAACTTGAGAATTTTGACTCAAATAAAATCCCATAAATTCACGAAAAATTTACAAAAATAGTTTCAGTATTATATTTTGATAAACAAACATGTTTGAGTAAATCAAGATATGTTACAAACAATTTGAACTATTTTTGTAACTTATAAATTTTGGCTAAAAACAAAAACTGTATTTTTCCAAAATGGATTTTTCCAAAACTTCTCCAAATACAAAAACAAGATATTTTAAACACTTTGAAAGCATAGGGTGTATGGATATGATCCACTACACATACATGGTGAAATATCTATGTTTTTGACAATAAGCACTAAACATGGTTTTGGTTAAAACATATATACTTTGAATTTCAAAAACCAAATCGGTATTTTGTCAAAATGAAAAGTCTTTTCCAAATGAAAATTCTTTTATGAAAACTCATTTAAATCAAGAGTGTGTGTGTGTGTGTAAGATATACTTGAGCAATCCACCAACTATTCTATCCTTTACATTTTAACTAAAACAAAATCTTATAAAAACAAACCTAGACACAAGTCTTCTTCTTGAAGTCTTCACTTGAAGTCTTCTTATCTTCTTGACTTGGTCCAAACTTGATCCATAGAGTTAGACTCCTGTTGAGTACTTGATGTGGTCTCGATGCACAAACTCTTGAATCAAACCGTGCTGCTCCAAAACTTTACTTTAAATCTTTTGTTGAAGCTACACACCTACTAAGATCTTGATCACAAATCTGAGACTAAATAAACACAAAATCATTAGTACCATAACTACATGAGTTGATCATCATCAAACTAGAGTAATAGACCTTTGGGCCAACAATCTCCCCCTTTTTGATGATGACAAAACTCATGGAGTTATATATGCATGGATTAAAGTAAAGCTTCAAAGAAGCTCCCCCTTAACTCATGCATAACAATAAATAAATAAATATGCAATGAAAGCTCATAACATGTATGCAAATACAAGGAGATAAACATGCCAATCAAGCATAAAACACATCAAATTCTATTTCTCCTATTTGCAAAACAAAACATATATGCATAAACATAAATCTTTCTCCCCCTTTATGTATAAAGAAAGGAAACATGCATATATACCTAAAATACTTCTCCCCCTTTTGTCAATCATCAACAAAGGGGTTAAAGTAAACACAAAACAATGTTCTCCCCCTCAAAGAGGTGAACTCAAATCAATCAATAAAGAGTTATATGCGATATACATTCATGAAGAGGAAGACGCTAAGTTAGCTTCCCTACATACATGCATTACATGAAGAAGGGATGACAAGCCCTAATTCACGTAACACATAATATGCAATGCATAAGAGGAGATGTGAAGCTCCGCCTACACACGTGTACCGCATAAAGAAGAGTTGTCAAGCTCCTCAATATAAAATACACTCAACATGAATCTATATGTAGAAGAGATGTTAAGCTCCCCTTGCATATAGGCAATACATATCAAAACATTTTTAATATTTCTTATTAAAACAAAATTTTAAATTTTCTCAATAAAACAAATTTTGAGATATACAATTGTAAATAAACATTACAAATTTTGAATTTTTAATTGTAATTGAAACATTTACCAATTGGAATAACAATGAAATTTTGATACAAATTGTAATCTTGATACCAATGAAAGAAAGTATTTCATATTTTGATACCAATATAAATTTTCATGGATACCAATTGAAATAATAGATCAATAGATACTAATTGAAACATATTGTACATTTTGATATCAATAAAAAAATACCAATTGTAAAAAAAATATCAATTGAAGATAATGCATAAGCTTATATAAAAATATCAATTGAGAAATCAATTGAAAATTAGATTTGAAAGAAGCTTAGCATAAACATACTTTGTACTTTAACATGTAAATATCTTGAAAATCAAGCACAAATAAATATATATGATTTGTTGGTGCTTGATTTTCAAAACATATATATATATGAAAAAGACAATATCAATAGGAATTGATATTATGGAAATTATGAAGCATACATATATGGAAAACAAAATATGAGTATATACAAAAAATATCAATTAAGATACCAATTGAAAATAACAATGTAAATCAAGTATATAACTCATAACTACCACCCTTTATATGCTCAAGATAAAAGATTTTTCAATAAACCTTACAAGGCAAACTCGCCCATCCGTCCACCCATGAAGGGGTTGGAAGGGGTTTGAAAATATTTTAATAGTGAAAATCACTACCAAATGAAGAATAATAACTAGTTAAAATAATTTTTAAAAAACTAGTTAAAGATCCTTCAAAAACATGCAACTAAATCATATGTATATCATGAAATATACTAAATACACAAAATTCAACACTCAAAGTCCATAAAGCTCAAAATGATCATGAAACATAGTCATGAATAAACAAATAAAGTGTGAGTGCACAAAAATCATGTAGTTAGCATTTTTCATGAAAATAGTCAATGAAGCTCAAACAAAAATCATTTTATCAAAACAAAAATCATGAAAATTCATTTTTCAATTAAAGATGTAAAACATAAAATTCATTTTTCATCTTAAAAACAAAATTCTAGGTATATGTACGTTTTTATTTTTTTTATTCAAAACTAACAATATGCATACATATCCCAACATAAAAAGAGTCTATGATAAGATTTGCATGAAGGCAAGAGACTCAAGAGACATACATGTATATTCATTAGTTTTGACTAAAAATACCATATACATGAAGTAAAAACATAAAAATAGGCAAAACAAATGTGTAATACCCCGTTCCCGGATACGTACTTAGTTGCGTATTCAGATTTTCGGTCGTATTTTTTCGATTTGTTTCCTGTATTTATTCTGTATTATGAATTCCTTATATGATTGTTTTGTCTTGGTTTTGGATTCGTGGATTCGGAGTCAGCCCTAGTCTGAACCGAAGGCCCGATCCTAGAGTATTACTCGATTTAGACATTCTGATAATTAGAATTGACCGATTTTAGTTTTAAATATCATTTTCCAATATATTAGATTTTCTATGATTTTCTAGATTTTTCTGGAATTAAAATGAAAGTCTTCAAAACCGGTGTCGGCCAGTGCCGCTGACCGATTCCTGGATTTTTAATTCTCAAACAGTTTGGAATTTCATAATGGTCCTTTAGGCTTTATTCCTTAGAATCATATTTTCTACCTACATTCTTTTTCTGAGGATTTTATGAATTTATGAAAATTCCACCGGAGTCGGTAGATAACTGATTCCGGGATTTTTAGTTTTAAAACTATAAAGTATTTCTTAAACGGATTTCACTATTGGTCTTTATATATTATTATTGATTTTTTGTAATTATTTCGGAATCGTTCCGAGATATTTGAATTTCGGACGATTCCGGTATTTTCCCGAAAGATTTCAGCATCCACGACTCAGTTCCGGGAATCCGCCACTTCCATTATTTCCACTTTTACTTCCAAGGGAATATCTTTCCTTATTCCAATTTCTTTTCCTTTTTTTCCTTTTCCTTCATTTCTTTCCTTCCTTCACAATCCATAAGAATTCCCATTTTCCAAAATTCCAATAATTCCAATTCCTTTTTCTTCTTCCACAACTCCCACCTACCCCCATTGAATGCATCTCTCTCTCTCTTCCATGGCCGGCCAAGTGGCCAAGTGAGGGACACCTCACCCTCCCCCTATTTACACAAAACCCCCTCTCTTTTCATTATTTGCATCTCCTTCATAAATCTAAAACCTATATAAACTTTCCCTTACATTTCTTTTCCTTTTTCTTTCTTTTCTCTTCTCATTTCTTTCTTCTTCTTCCTCTTCTCCAAGAGAGCCAGCCGACCCTCACCGCCGGCCAGCCATCTCGTCGCCGGCAAGGATCCCTCCCAACTCCGGCCAAGCTCCACCTCCCCCAACACCAACAACAACAACTCCTCCATCTCCTTCTTCCTCAAGGATCACACCATCTCTACCTTTCCTCTTCTTCTTCATCATCAACCACCACCACTCCTTTTGGTAAGTAATTTCCCTCACCAAGACTTGTACAACTCTTAGTCTACTTATGTTTGCATATTCTTGTTGATTTGTGTCTTCAATTCTTGTTATTTAGCCATCAAACCCAACCCTAGAAAATCTGTTCTGTTTGCTGTTTTCCCACGATTAGTCGACTAGACCTAGACATTAGTCGACTAACTTATTCTGTCCTGTGAAACACAATTCTAGGAAACACAGTATTAGTCGACTTACCTTAGTTCCTAGTCGACTAGAGGCCCTTAGTCGACTACACCCTTGACCCTAGTCGACTAACCTTTCCTGAACCAGAAACCTTAACTCTCTGTATCTCAGATTTAGTCGACTTAACATAACTGTTAGTCGACTTGTCATGTCTGTTAGTCGACTACCCATATGACCCTAGTCGACTAACTTTTCTCTGAAACCAAACCCAACTCTCTGGAACCCAGTTTTAGTCGACTATACCTTACTGTTAGTCGACTTGCCATCACTATTAGTCGACTACCCTTCCACCCTAGTCGACTAACTTTGCCTATCTGTCTTAGTTGATTCCTTTCTTGAACATGAACATTCCCTCTAGACTTATATCATGTATGGGTATTACTTGACTGGTCATTTGACAAACATCATCTTACCTCTCTTTTTCTCTCTCCTCTTCTCTCTACATATTTATATCAGGTTTTGTGGCGCATCCCGAGCTTCCGTGGATTACGGCTCTTTCGGTATTTTGGAGTTTAGGCGAGTATTCTCACTCGCTACTTTCTTGTATGCGAGTAGTCTCGCTCTTCGCTCTTCTCTATTTGATTTCCCGTTTCGTCGGGACGATAAGTATTTCGCATCTTATTTCCCTATTCATGTTTGCCCTGAAATTGCTTATATTATGGTAGCTTCATCTTGTACTTGTGCCATGCTATTGATATGCTTACTTCTTTATCATATACTATGCGTGGCAGACCCTTCGTGATCGTTGTATTCTTGGTTTCTGATATGTTATCACTTGCCCTGCTATTATTTCAGATCTGTTAGTTACATGCTTCCTTTTAACACATGTATATCACCTGACCATCTAGTATGTTATCACCTGACTACCTGGCATGCCACTATCTGGCAAGACCCTCTTGTTATGACATGACTGACCCGGACTATATCGATCTCATTGGTATGCATGTTACTTGATATACATCACCATTTATCATGCTATCTCTTGACACCAAGTATGATACACCGATTCTTATAATTATCACGATAAAGGGAATGTAGTACCTGATTACTGTTATGTACTGATCACTGTTATGTATTCTTGTTATGATATTGCTCATTCCCGAAATTTGATAATTATGTTCATAAGCTATAAAAGGACAACTTGTATGGGTATGGGAGGAAGTGATGGATGCCGGAATGATATCTTGCTTATAGTGATGGGATATAAAGTATGTATATATATATATATATATATATATATATATATATATATATACTGGCGGTAAGTGTTATGATATTACTGTTAGGGGGACTTTGGGCCTCCAAAGCCGGTTCCAGGTGTATGGAAACCACTATAAGAAGTTCTATCAGTTCTCCATCTACTTCCGTTAACAACCCTCGACTTGCTTATATATGGATGTATGTGGGTTGGCCGTACACCAGGTCACATACCGAGATATATGGGTCAGACGAGTAATAATAATAATAGATGTTTCCTGTGACCCCAGTTATGATTACTGTTATGATTCCTGTTTTGATACCTGTTATGCACTCTTGTCACATCTGTTATGTATTCTTGTTATGACTACTTTGCAACTCTGATTCTATACGCTTAGATATTCGGTGGCATGAGATAACGGTATATAGATGAGGGTTTTTCCTTGTTTGGATTATTCCTTCGATGTACTAGTCTCATGGGACCGTAACCTAAGCGTATACAATCATTTTGCTTGTGATCAGTTTTACTTCGAATTTCCTGTTTTACGATTGTTACGTTATACCCGTTCTTATATATACTTCATTTGTGTTCTAACCCTCCTGTCTTCTGTACTTGACTCTTGTACTCACCCTTGGCTCGCCACCTGGCTTTTGTATCATACTCGCCTGGGAGTTTTCACTGACTCCCCTGGATTCTCATGTCCAGGTCCTGGAGCCCGGAGCGTGTGGATTCTCACCGTTACTGCTCAGAGTAGCGCAGCGGTAGCGTGGATCTTCAACCGACCCGTCCAGGCCACATCCTTCCAGGCCCCCTGTATGCCTCTCGAGTTTCCTCTTAGCAAACTCGTGAGTGCCCTTTTTCTATTCATACTTGTACATTCCTTGTATACATGTATGTGGACACCCTTTTATACTGTTCATATATGTATATCTTTTGTATTCTCGCATTTGCGCATACTAGTGATATGATATTCATGTAATATTATGATCACTTCTGATGATAACTGTGTAATTGTACTATATGTGTTGGAATGTATAATGCACCACTTGCTTCCGTACTCTGATTCTTGTCTGTACTGATGCTTAGCGTATATACGGGAAGGTACTTCGAACTTACGTGTATACGTTGCAGTGACGTCCCCGTATCGCCGGGATCGGGGCGTTACAAATGTAAATGAGAGAATCATCAAAACTAGGCTATACATGTGCATATAGTGAGTACAAATGAACAATGAAGTGCAAACGTATATGAATCAAATGTGACTCACTACTTGTGCATGTATAAATATTCAAGTTTTGATAAAAACTACATTTAAACTAGTATTTTACCACATGAAGCACAAAAACATGAACATGCTAAAGAAATTATCAATGAAAAGCATGTAAACTAAAGTAGGAGTTTTAGAGATAGTTACCAAATAAAGAACTATACTCCAAATCTCCAAAACATGGTGGTTGTCCCACCAAACCTCCTTGATAGCGGTGCATCAGATGTGTGTCCATCAAGTCCATACATCCACTACCAAGGCACCATCCCTCTCACGTTTTGTGAGAGCCCGCACCTACATCAAAACACAAGGTGGCGATTTTGGTACCCATTTTCTTTTAGGTCCTTGAGGGTTAGCATTATAAGGACCCAAACATTTTTCTTATTAGCAAAATTTGAAGAATTTATTCTATCATAACAAAATCTTGCTAAATTGCCTTTGCGGCCGCAATGTGTACATTTGTACACTCTAGGATGCATATGAGTGTGGGTGTGGTCATGACGTGTAAAATGTGCATATGCATGATGTGGGTGTTGTGCATGAACTTGGGAACTTGTTTCTTTTGAAACAAGGATTCCAATCTTTTATGGTTAAATGCACATGTGCTCAAAGTTGAGCTCAAACAATCAATTTTTATTTTTCAAGAATTTAACTTCATTTTTATCAATGGTTGTGGCATGAAGAGCATGATCAATAGTCTTTTTCTTTTTAGAAACATTTACTCTTTCTTTTTCAATAATTTTTCTTTTTAAAGAATGTTTTCATTTAAAGCAACTTCTTTTTGTTTTTCTACCAAAACAATTTTATTTTTCAAAGAAGTATTTCCTTCACAAAGATCATTTAATTTAGAAATCAAGGAAATATTCTCATTTTTCAAAGTTTCATTTTCTTTTTCAATGCATGCAACTTTATTTTTAAAAGAATCATTTTCTTTTAACATGCAATCAAATTTACTTTTCATTTTCTTATTATCCTTTTAAGCATGTCATATTTTTCAGTAATTGTTGACAAAAAGATGCAAGCTCAACATATGACATTTCAACATCTTCTTCTACCTCAGATTCGGTAGTTACCTCAAACGGGTTATCCCCTTGGACCATGTAGCACATGTTGGAGGTGTCACTTCCAACATCCGAATCGCTCCCCGCATAATATTGTTCTTGTTCGCCAAGGGAGATCAACGAGTTCCATACTACAAAAGCCGAATCAATGTTAGAAACCCTAGATAAATAATCATCATTTAGGGTTGACTTTAAAGCATTTAGGGCTTTTGAATTAGCCTCAATATTTTTGCCATTTAAACAATATGAATCTTTAATAGTGGCAAAATAAACATGAATCCCTAGGGCTTTGAGGTACAAAGACATCTTAACCTTCTAAGTTTGGATGTTAAGAATGTCAAAGGTAGGAGGTGACATGAAATCCATGGTGTGTGTACAAATATTGTGATTAGCTAAAAAAAATGAGGATATTTAACTCTAGGTTGTAAGACCCAAATCAAGAGCACTTGGCTCTGATACCAATTGTAAATCACCTAGAGGGGGGTGAATAGGTGATGAGCTAATCTAATGGCCAATTAATGCGGAATTAAAACTTATTTAAACTAAACACCATGTATAACACAAGAGTGTAGCCGGATTCCCCGTGAAGGGCTCTGGACTAACTCCTCAAGATTCCTCTAAATAAGAGTTGAGGTGTCGCGTTGGCTCTCTTGGTTGAATACAAGTGTTAGCAAACAATCCCCAAGCATATAACAATTAAGCTCACAATATATATCAAGCATATAAAGATGAAAGCAATATAAGCATGCAAGATATAAACAAGTAAGAGATAGAGAGTGAGCAATCGCAAACACGGGATTTATTTCGAGGTTCGAGCACCCTTGCTCTACGTCCCCGCCTTCAACACTATGAAGGATTTCCACTAAAAACGATCCCACCGCATCACTCGGTGCCGCAACACCTACAAGGAGTTCCCACTAGAACTCTTGGACTCTCTAGTCCCGAACACACCGCAAGCCCACAAGCTCGTTGAGGTCGCACCTCAAACACCGAGTTCACATTAGAACCCGAAACAACGCGAACACACACGTCCGCCTCCTCAAAGAACAAGAAAGAACTCTTGGTGATCTAAACACTTTGATCACTAATAAACACTCTCACAATAACACTCCTATAGGATGAATATATAAATGGATAGCTCAAGTGTTTGTGAGAAAAATAAGGATGGAATGTGGGGTGAAAAACTCAAAGAAATCACTTTGAAAAACTCTTGATAAACTCTCCTTTTGAATGGAAGTATTTGGCTCAAATACAAGTGGAGAAAACCTCTTAAAAGAGTTGAAAAAACTGGTGCAAAATCACTTGAAAAATCTTAGGTAAAATAGCCCCCAAAAGTCCCATTTTATAGGGCTAGAAAAAACTAGTTGTTACAGCCAAGATGGCCTGTCGGTCGACCGCCCGGTCGACCGGCCAACGGTCAGATTTCTAACCGTTGTGCCAGCGGTCGACCGGTCGGTCGACCGTGGCAAGGATACAGAGAGCTGTGCTCTCTGCCGGTTGACCGCCCGGTCGACCCGGGCCATTTCCAGAGAGCAAACACTCTCTGGCGGTCGACCGTGCGGTCGACCGGCCCATCCTATGCACGTCTGTGCGCGTCGGTCGACCATTCCGATCGATCGGCTCCTGGTCCGGTCGACCGTCAGAGCCTGGCAGGCTGATATTAGGGATTTAAAACTTGGAAATTTTGACTCAATAAAATCCCATAAATTCACGAAAATCTACAAAAATAGTTTCAGTATTATACTTTGATAAACAAACTTGTTTGAGTAAAATTAAGACATGTTACAAACAATTTGAACTATTTTTGTAACTTATAAATTTTGGCTAAAAACAAGAACTGTATTTTTCCAAAATGGATTTTTCCAAAACTTCTCCAAATACAAAAACAAGATATTTTAAATAATTTGAAAGCATAGGGTGTATGGATATGATCCACTACACATACATGGTGAAATATCTATGTTTTTGACAATAAGCATTAAACATGATTTTGGTTAAAACATATATACTTTGAATTCCAAAACCAAATCGGTATTTTTTCAAAATGAAAAGTCTTTTCCAAAATGAAAATTCTTTTCTGAAAACTCATCTAAATCAAGAGTGTGTGTGTGTAAGATATACTTGAGCAATCCACCAACTATTCTATCCTTTACATTTTAACTAAAACAAAATCTTATAAAAACAAACCTAGACACAAGTCTTCTTCTTGAAGTCTTCACTTGAAGTCTTCTCATCTTCTTGACTTGGTCCAAACTTGATCCATAGAGCTAGACTCCTCTTGAGTACTTGATGTGGTCTTGATGCACAAGCTCTTGAATCAAACCGTGCTAGCTCCAAAACTTTAATTTAAATCTTTTGTTGAAGCTACACAACTGCCAAGATCTTGATCACAAATCTGATACTAAATAAACACAAGATCATTAGTACCATAACTACATGAGTTGATCATCATCAAAACTAGAGTGATGGGCCTTTGGGCCACATGTGTGTGTGTGTGTGTATATATAGGGTTTACTGTACCTCAACCGACGGCTGAGAGAGTTTCTCAGCCGGCGGTGACGTGGCTGAATATATGCCACATATCGGCCGCAGAGTGTAGGCGCCAAAATAATCAAAAAAATCCCGCCTAAACAATCGTGAAATAAATTGACAAAAATACTCTTTTTTTACTTCTAAACTGGAATAAAGTCATCAACAAACAAATTTACCTAAAAAAATTTCAGTTGAATATATCTACAGCTATAAAATTCGTAATTATACTACATTGAAAAATATAATAATGTAAAATAAGCAGAAGCATTGAAAAGTAAAAAAACATGCCATAGTCGCAGACTTAATACAATATAACTTTCAATTTTATATGACGACTGCGACACAAGTCGCAGTCACTAGTCGCAGTTATAGTATAACAAAACTTTTTTATATCACGTCTGCGACCCTAGTCGCATTCATTTTTTGTAAGGTCAGCGACCCTAGTGGCATTCCTTATTCGCATAAAGAATACCAGACGAAACATGCTATCGTACAGCAGTGCGACCTTCTTCAGTACTGCGACCAAAGTCGCAATCTACCTTCGCATGCCTTATGTAAAAGATTTTTTATATTTTTAAAAAGCAGATTAGCCATGCGACCCTGAGATCAGTTCGCGTATATCACATCTTATAAAAAATACTATATTAATTACACTGAATTAAATGAAGTAATTAATATTCTTTCTACCGTGATACAACAACAGTCTAGAAAAAAGAGATGCACTAATGATAATATCGAAAAAGGAAAGATGTGCACCATACGTAATCTAAAGATATAGGCAAACAATTCTATAAAAAGTTAATTTGTACTTCACGTATTAAACCTCTAGAAAAAAGGAACTCTTCGGATTCTCCCGCAATAAATCTTCAATTAAATATTTAATTTTTTTACCACTTCTTACCATACTCAACCGTCACCTATCACAATTATTATTACTATTCATGTTCTTCCACAATATTGACCTTTATATAATGCTTGTAACTAATATATTATCTCATACTTAAAAACTATATTTTTGCTCTTCCTTTTCATTTGATTTCAAAAACTTCCAAAAAATAATTCATTCTTGAATCATGTCTTCCCCATCTTCTTCCTCTGAACACTTAGATTTCAACTTCAATCATTCCCCCACCGGTCCTTTTTCTTCAGGATATTCTAGTGAATTTGATACCAGTCTGGACTTCACTCCTTTTGACTATCTCACTACATCAAATAATGTAATAATTGATCCTCCTATTCATGAGGATGATGAAGCTTTCATGTGGGATAGTGAGGAAGACATTATTCCTCTGCCACTTGACGGAGACATGCTTGATGAAAGCATGTCCTCTGATGCTGTAGGCTCGCTTTCTCGCAACGGATCGGACGAAGAGTTTGATAGAGACGATCCATTCTGGGAGTTTATCGGGAAACAAAAAACCTCAAAACAGGAAGATGATGAGGAAATAAGTGATGAACAGGAAGAGCAGAAGAATGAAGACAATGAATCTACTTATGATGGTGATAATGACGAGGATTAGGATTTCCTGATCTTCTGATATTCAACCTTATTTTGTCTTCTTTTAAAAGCTTTTAATTCTCATTTTTTGTAAGGTCTCTTTCTCACTATATTAACTTATAAGCTCTTTTAATGCTCTTTTAATTACATATGAAACTGCGACTGCTGTTCTTAAACACTGCGACCATAGTCGCAGTCGTACTACGCATGCAATAATGTCTCTTTCTCACTATATTAACTTATAAGCTCTTTAATGCTCTTTTAATTACATATGAAACTGCGACTGCGGTTCTTAAACACTGCGACCATAGTCGCAGTCCTACTACGCATGCAATAATGTCTCTTTCTCACTATATTAACTTATAAGCTCTTTTAATGCTCTTTTAATTACATATGAAACTGCGACTGCTGTTCTTAAACACTGCAGTCCTACTACGCATGCAATAAGTAAAAAAATTCATAGTTTATAGGCGGCTGAGACAACAGTTACGGTAAAGCGCAAAACATATAAAAACATACGTAAACTGCGATTATACTATCGCTCTCGTTAAGTAATGCGACCATAGTCGCAGTCCATGATCGCATACTATAGGTAAAAACCAATTTAATAGTTCATAGGAGGATCAGACAACAGTCACAAATGAAGAACAAAAATATAAAAACATACGTAAACTGCGATTATACTATCGCTCTCGTTAAGTACTGCGACCATAATCGCAGTCCATGATCGCATACTATAGGTAAAAACCAATTTAATAGTTCATAGGAGGATCAGACAACAGTCACAAATGAAGAACAAAAAATATAAAAACATATGTAAACTACGATTATACTAGCGCTCTCGTTAAGTACTGCGACCATAGTCGCAGTCCATGATCGCATTATACATTACATGCGAAAAAAAGTAAACTGCGACTACATTAAAAATCATTAAATTTCAAATCAGATAAAAAAAATTTAAAGAAGCATTCAAATTAGTTTCGTGATTTAGTAAAAAAATGTTGGCAGTTTGGCCGCAGTTATAAAAGATAATTGTCACAAAATTGAATAACGTCAGAAAATATAAAAATATAATAAACTATACATACCGAAAGAGTAGCTTTTCATAAGGGGTATTTAGTAATTTAACTTCTTCCTATAAGCGAGCCGCAAGTTAGTGGGGTGACAAATATTGAGCCACATCACCGCAGGCTAAGAGAGTTCTCTCAGCCGCAGGCTGATATACATTTTTCTCATATGTGTGTGTGTGTGTGTGTGTGTGTGTGTGTGTGTGTAGAGATAGAGTTGTGTACTTCCAATTCAAATACAACCCTCCGACATTCGAGTACAAGATCCATTCCGTTGAAGTTAATTTATATTATTTCAAGTATTTATAAACTAAAATCAAGTGATTTGAATACTTTTTGCCCATCCTTCAAGCGGCGCAAAATGAACGGCTGAAAGTAGTGAGTTGGTTAGATCTGTCTTTAGATATACAAATTCTAAATCTGGCCAATAGATTATGATCTGAACATTTAAAAATCCCTACAAAACAATTTTTTGTTAGGTTTCAAGTGTTTACACTGTTAAACTAACCAACCAACAAACTATTTAGGCCGTTCATCTTTTCCCTACTTGATGCACGGGCAAAAAGTATTCAAAACACTTGATTTTTGGTTTATAGATACTTGCAATAATATACATCAACTTCAATGGAGTGGACCTTTTATTCGAATGTCGGACGTTGGTATTTGAGTGGGAAGAATTCGGCCTCAAATCTTTTTGGAAGGACACAAGTCTATCTTTATATATGTATGTATGCATGTGTGTGTAAAGAGAGAGAGACTTATGTCATTTCAGAAGGATTCGAGTCTGATTCCTTCCCACTCAAATACCAACATCTGACATTCAAATACAATCCACTCCGTTGAAGTTGATCTATATTATTTAAAGTAACTAAAAAAATCAAAAATCAAGTATTTTGAATACTTTTTATCCATCCATCAAGCGGCGCAAATGGACGGCCGAAAGTAGTGAGTTAGTTAGACCTATGTCTTTAGACATACAAATTCTCGATCCGGTCATTTGATTATGATCTAAACTTTTAAAAACCCCAAAAGCTAATTTTTGTTATGTTTCAAATGTTTACGCTGTTAAACTAACCAACTCACTATTTAGGTGGTCCGTTTTTTTCCTTACTTGATGCATGAGCAAAACGTATTTGAAATACTTGATTTTTGGTCTATATATACTTTAAATAATATACATCAACTTCAACGAAGTGGATGCATTTTAGTGGAAAGGATTCAACCTCGAATTCTTTCCACTCAAATACAACCCTAGGTGGAAAGGATTCGACCTCGAATTCTTCCCATTCAAATACAACCCTACGATTTTCGAATGCAAGATATATTCTGTTGAAGTTGATCTACATTATTTCAAGTAACTAAAACTCAAAAATCATGTATTTTGAATATTTTTTGCCTATCCATTAAGTAGGCGCAAAATGGACGGTCGAAAATAACATATTACTAAGATTTACGTTTTTAGACATACAAAATCTCGATCCGACCATTTCAGCATGATCTAAACACTTAAAAACTCTCACACACCATTTTTTGGTTAATTTCAAATATTCTACACTATTAAACTAACCAACTTATTATTCCAGCCGTCTATTTTACGTCTACTTGATAGCGGGCAAAAGGTCTTCAGAATACATGACTTTTTATTTACTTACTCAAAATAATATAAATCACCTCAACAAAATGAATCTTCCATTCAGATGTCGTAGGGTTGTCTTTAAGTGAAAAAATTCAGCCTCGAATCCTTCCAGAATGACACAGCCCCCCCCCCCCCCCCCCCCCCCCCCCCCCAAACACACACACACACACAGAGTACATCCTCTATCATAAACAACATGGGACTAAATACTAACCATACATAAAATACCACTCAACAAACACAAAACATTTTATAAAAATTTCTTGCGCAAAGTACAAGCCCACAAACTTAAAAACTCATTGTATAACTTGATGCATACACTTGGTAATTAGGCTATGGGGCACATATCATCAGCACATTCGTTCACCAGAAAACCTGACACTGATCCTAGGATCACATTACATGACAAATGTAGTAGGAAAGAATAGTAACCAGAAGGCAGCAATTTGGTACAAGAGCAACACTGGCTCATTTTCAATGTCAGGAAAGAGATTGTACCACTAATATCTGATCTGGACTGGAACAGTAATACGTATTAATCTACATATTTCACTTTTATTTTGTTGGAAATATCTCAACCTTGATGTTTTCATTGATCATATCAATTCTTTAAACTACGAATTTATAATAGCAAAAAACCATGAGCAGAGCAACACAGCTAAAAAATGTGAAATCTGGATACTTTGCTCTGGCCTAGCCTGCTGCAATGCCTGTTGAGGAATCTGTAATGTACATTTGAAAAGTAAAATTCCAAGTTAACAGTAAACAATCTTTTTTTCTTAAATTTCTTTACAATTGTTCAGAGATAAAAGCCAAAACATGGCAGAAGGATATACAACATAGACCTTTCTTTATATACAATGAAAACAAGGTAGACCTCCTTTAGCTCAATTAGTGCATCAAAATGTTCAGTTATGGCCACGGGCAAAAGTATCCTTGTATGAGAACTATTGTGAGTTTCTGCTGATGTTCATCATTCCTTTGAAACAGCGAAGAATTAATTCACGACTGCTGAAAGGGGAATGGTGATGTCAAGGTCGTCCAAACTGGGATAACCATGGAGGTTCAAGCAGTGTTCATTAGCCAAATGTAACAGGCAAATGAAGAAAAGATGAGAGAGATCCTTTGCTGAGACCGCTGCTTCTGTTGCACCGCGGTCACAGGGAAAATGATGCAGTACATGCCTAAAGTTAACTGTAGCCTCGGATCCCTGTTCGTAGCCATCAAATGACGGTCAGGAAAAAAGAAAAGAAAAACAAGAACTCCATGCCATAATAAGAAAATCCCAAGCAACTGGAATACTGGAAATGCTCAAATTAATTTCCAAAAATCAACTATCACAAAAATAATATATTCTATACAAAGAATTAGCAAGAAGTCTAGGCTCTTCAAGATAAATACGTAATCAGATAGTTTCCAACCGAAACGCATTTGATTTCCAATTTCTACTGGAAAACTGAATTTTACCAGAGCCATTCACACTCTACTGCCAGAGACCTGGGATGCGGGTTACAATCTCGAAGAACTACAATTGGATTGCAAATAATTTTATATGCCAAGTCCAAACTTAATACCGGAAAAGTTAATCATCAGTTGCCAAATGCCAACAAAACCTCTTCCATACTTCAAAGTCAAATGATCTGCTCCATGTGTAGTCAAGTGTTGAGGGCAAGAACTGCTTTTGTATGACATGCAAACCTTCTCAAAATATCTAACTATAATTTCTCACATGCCTTGGGAATTTCTTCTCTTTTTTACACCAGAAATCACAACCTGTCATGCCATGAATTCGTGCGCAGTGTAACTCATTCACGAATTCATAACAGTGTCGCTTTCACAGGAATATGTTGTCATTTTATCTACGGAGCTCAACCAAGTTTTCTTGCTTAGCAATCAGCATTCGCAGAATCTGCAGATCAAACATTTTTATCTATTGGTACCATCGTCGCTAGACTTCAAACATTTTCTTTTTTTGTTTTTTGAGTTAATGCCTTCATACATTTTGCTATATGTACCAGGTGAGAATCACACTTGTTCTGACCACCATCCAACAATCACAGTTGTTGATATCATCTATATACATATTTCGACTCAATAAAGTTAGATAATGGGCTTTCTTTCAGAAGCTCACAAAATATCTGGAAGCTCACAAAATATCTCTCTAGGGGCTTGACCATATCCCAATCCTAAATTAATGAAACCAAGTAAGATCCTTGGTTCTTCTCTGTAAACATCTCAGATCACCTTGGCAAGTAAATAATGATAGCCCTCCTGGGCATAAAACTATATTACTTTTTGAAATGACCAATATATAAATCATATATAACATAAAACATTCAAAAACATCTCAGATCACCTTAGAAAGTAAACAGCCTCCACGATAGTCCTACCGGGCATAAAATTATATTACTTTTAAATTCACCTGACACAGGACAACTACACTGAATTTTCCTTCTTTTTGTCCAGATTTATTCACCAGTGAATTTGAGGGCTTTTAGACAGGATTGAGATGAAATTGACTTGTAAAGGGTTACTAGCTGTAGTAGAGGGTTAGGAAATTGGTTTAGGATTATTTTGTGGAAAAAAGATGATCAAATAATATCGAAGTACACATATTTAAGTCCAGGTTCAGACGATAGATCTAAGCAACAACAAAGCATGAGTTTTAAGACTCCAATTAGGGTTCAAATAAATGCAAATCTATAAGCCGTTTATTAGCTAGGGTTTTGGCAAAAAATAAAAGAAAATCTAGATGAAAAAAGAAATGAAGGGTTCACACCTTTTTGTGAGGGGCTTCATAGATAAGAATCAACACCACATCAGAGATGGACTTCACACATAATATCGCATCACACATTAAAGGAAACAATGGAGCAGAAATTTCTGCAACATCCATTAATCAATAAGCCGGTGACCCTAATATAAACATATGCGGGATCAGAATAGAAAATTACAAAATACCCCAGACAAGAAAAAAAAGTTCTAAACACCTAATAAATTTACAGAAACATCACAAAAAATATATATATAAATACCTAATGACCTTAGATAATCATTTTAATTCAAAAACTAATAATTAAAACCATAAATATCAAGAAAGAACTAACTTTATGTCTTCTAGTACTTCCTGATCCCATCAATTCTCCTTGGCTTGAAAAAATTCACCTCGGGTGAATCTAGGTGAAGATATAACCAAACCAAAATCATAATGGATTTCTAGGATGCTTCAAGTGTGAACCATGATCAACTTGAAACTTTCTTGACACTTTCAGTTGTATTTGTAGAGAAATAGAAAACCCTACAATTGAATTGATTAATTAACATAAGAGAAGGTACAAGGTATATATAGAAGACAAGGTGGGTATATGGGTGACAACCCAACAACCCGATAACTCAATACTAATAACTAATCTTAACACTCCCCCTCAAGGTGGAGCATAGAGATCTAGCATACCCAACTTGTTACAAAAATTAGTAAAATATCTTCTAAATAGTTTTTCTAAACAAAAAAAATTAAGAAACAAATATGAAATTGATAATCTTATGCCACACTGCTAAATCTTCGATGACGATGCTGAAGTTACCAATTAAACCAAACTTTCGTGCAAAAAGTTAAAATTCATCACCTCTTGGATACAAATAGGATTTTAGGATTTCCTAAACTCGGTAGAATGAGAAGTTTTAAGAGATCCTCGAAGTCAGTAGGAGAAATTTTAAGAGATCCTCAAACTCAGTAGTAATAGATACCCGTGGTAGATGTAGAACCGTTTGGTAGCAATCGAGTCGACAAGAGTAATAAAAGTAGCCAACAACACCATCCAATGATTCAACAGTAATAGAAATCAGTAGATGAGGTAACGTTTGATGACGGCTAGGGTTTTAAAACTTGAAGGAGAAAGACACTTTTTTTTTATGAGCAATACCAACGGTACTGTTCACGATGACAGTACCATCGCGGTACTGTTCATTTGAACAGTAATTTATTTTTTTATTTTTTAGAGATCTAAATTAAAAACCACATTAGACCTAAAAAAAGTAAAGAAAAGTAAGATAAGAAGATTAGATGAAGTAATGGTTGATAGCTAGAATTCGGATTCTTTTGTAGCGACTAGGGTTTTGATGGTGGTTAGGATTTTTAAGAAGATGATGATGGAAGAATGTGGCTCTGATACCATGTAAAGAAATAGAAAACCCTAGAATTGAATTGATTAATTAATATAAGAGAAGGTAAAAGGTATATATAGAAGACAAGGTGAGTATATGGGTGACAGCACAACAACCCAATAACCTAATGCTAATAACTAATCTTAACGGTATTGATCAACAACAATGGCATAGCCTGATAAAGTGACATTTAAAACTTGATGTTACCTTCAATATCATAGAATTGGCTTCATTGAAATCTGCAAGATAGCAACTTATTCTCCCTTCAAGTTTGTTTTCCTTGCCAAGAAGCCACAAAAGAATTGCATGTTTGTGCACACGTCGAATCGAAAAGTTGTAATAAAGTGATTAATGTCATTGGTGGAATTGTTGAAGGTGAAACCAATGACATGTTGAGCAACAAAGAAGATATTTAAAAAAAAAAAAAAAGTTGTCGTCGTTTAGTTCTATAAAGTAAGGAATTCATCTAAAACTCAGATGATAGCTGAATCGTCTCAAAAATCAAAGATAATGATGACAGAGGTGTGACGATTGATGGAGGTGGAGGGATTCTCATCAAGGGGCTTTTCAACCTATGTTGATAGTGAAGGAGAAGATTTTTTTTCTTGTGAGAATAATGGCTAGTTCGAGGAGAAGACAGGCAAATCGGCCGATGCCAAAACCTACCCTTCCATTAGTCAAACATACTTAATCCTAGAATCTTTTCTTGGACAGCAAAGAAAAAACTTCTTGCATTCTTTTGATGATGATTGACATTTGTTCGAAGAAGTCCACAATGGAGATAAGAGCCCTGACAATGAAGATGTTGAGGGGGTGTCACTGTGGATGAAGAAGGCAACGAATGTAATGATGATGACGATGAAAGTAGCAGCAAGCTATAAAAAGAAAGGAGATATCAATGTCGGAGATGAATATTCATACGTAACAAAGTTCGACAATAGTTGCAATTCTTCTTCTACCATGCAAAATCTTCACATACTAGTCCATGTTTCACATACCAACATTTTCTCTTGTCAAATCAAAATAGAAAATGAACTCCTCAAGATAATACTCTCAATATTCATCTTTGTATCGATCATCAAAACCTTGAAACAATGGAACATCTTCATAAATATCATGCTCTATTTCCAATAGGTCCTTATAGTAATCGGTGTAGGATCATCAAAGGAAAAAAAAAAAAAAAAACCCATGGAAATGGAACAAACTTGCTTTGATGCCAAATGTGACGCAAGAAACTAGCACTGTATTTTCGTTTTTTTCTGTTTAGATCAAGAAAGATGACCATATAATATTAAACAACACATATTAGGTCAAGGTTCAGATCTAAACAGCAGCAAACATGGTTTTAAGACTCCAATTAGGGTTTAAATAAATGCAATTATGCAAATCTATGAGCTTTTCTATTGGCTAGGGTTTTCTAAAAGAACAGAAGAAAAACTAGAAGGAAAGAAGAAAGATAGGAAGTTTTCACACCTTATGAGAGGTTTCACACTCGAGATTCTGCATCACACCAAAAAAAAAGATGATTCCGCACCCAACAGCGCATCACATGTCAAAGAAAACAATGAAGGAAATCTTCCATTATATCCATTAATTAATCAAAATCAATATCCTCTAATTATTCTAGACGACAACCATAATATAAACATATATAAGGTCAGAACTAAAAACTATAAAAATAACTCTGACAAGGAAAAAAGGGGATCTAAATAGCCTAAACAAGTTATAGATAAATCCCAAAAAAATATAAAAATACCTAACCTTAGATAATCATTTTACTCAAAACTAACAATTAAAACCTTAAATCTCAAGGAAGAAACTCTATCTCTTCTAGTGCTTCTTGATCCCCATCTTGACCACTATATAAATAATATAAACATAAAACATCCAAAAAGTTATTTATACTCTATCGATTGGACATACGAGGCTTTCACGAGGACAAAATTTTAAATCTCATAGTCATACATGAGGCCTCGGTTTCTTGACAACAGTACAAAAGTTTTCAACCACGGATGATTAACATGCATGACAGACCTTAATAGTAAATGAGACGAAAGATTAGTCTTCTTCCATTCTTCATGAGATAACTGTTTTTTATGGGATAGAATCTGCACTGTGAAACATAATATCCTTGTGTGTCTGATTGTGCAACAACAGTGATTACATCATTGCTGGAATATAGCATTATTTTTCTCCTCGAGGTAACAATCTCTTCATGTGAGACAAGGTTAGCAAGACTTTTTAAGATTCTTTTTTGGGTAGTGAAGATGAGGATGTCCATCCCCACACTCATTGCATCGTAGAGACATCTTCCCAATCAACTCCAGGGTGTGTACGTCTTTGTCTTCATGGGTGGCAAGACTTTGGTACGCACACAATCAATAAGTAAACCATTGCCGAACTGCCTTCCAGCCTAAAATCCAACCTGCTTGGAATGTGGGATCAGATTCTTCCACCTTAATCACAATAGATCTCATTAAATCCAAGCAACGTACTACCTTTGCAGATTTCTTCTAGTACCAAACTCAAAACAAATATGATAGTTTCCAGAATCAATTGTATTATGGTTTAGATGTTTCCTTTTGATGGCTGAAGGGCAGACATTGGTATCTTATCAGCTTCTTTTTAGGATTTTTCACAAGTCATTGATCATGATGTTACAGGTCGGGTCAAATTACACCAGTTGAATTTGGTCAAATATTATTGTATACCAAAGTTTAAGCTCATAGATTGTGGACTACCAGTATATCAATTAGTACAAGAGGGCACTTGGGCTTTGTTGAAAGCGCTCCGACGAAAAAAGAGTCACCATCCATTATGTCAATTAGTACAAGGGGGCACTCAGGCTTTGTTGAAAGCGCTCCAACGATAAAAAAGTAACAATTGATGAAGTTTGAAACAACAATTGATGAAGTTTGTTGAAACATAGAAAAAAAAATGGGGGTAAAACATATATTTTAAATAACCATTAATGAAGTTTGAAACAGTGTCTCATGAAACAGAGGCCATATTAAATGAACACTTTACCAAAAGAGTTTTCCTTCTATTTTAAGAGCAAATTTCTACATTTTATTCTCTATCATATGAGCAATTGTTTGATTACCACCGACAGTTTTAGAGTGTTTGTTTCTTTCATATTTTAGATAAATAGCATGATAAAGTTGATTCTAGAAATATCAAGTGTTTATTTCTGGGTCATCCTTATAGAGGGAAAAAAAAAAATATCAAAGTTGGAATCTTACTATTCATAGTTATGTGATTTGTTTAGATATCACTTTCCCTGAAAACACTTTATTTATTGTCTTCTACCACTACCGCTACTTCTAGTTCAGACACTGTGAATCTTCCACCTGTACTAATTGTGACAACTGCACCCGAAAAACCATCACTTTAGGCTTATACATAACGAGTCAACACTAATACAGAGTCCCCAAATGCCCCTCCTCAATCCACTTTTTCAGCTGAAGCTTCTGATCCCTCATAGCCTATTTAGAAAGGTACTCATTCTTGTACAAAACATTTTATTGCTCACATTTCTCTCATTTATTTTGCGAAAACTCTAGTTTTGCACATTACCTAATGTGTATGCCCATAAGTCTTATAGTGATGTTATGGTGGATCTTAGTTGAAAAAGTACTATGGATAAGGAAATTGTAATCCCCGTATAGGACATGTCTTTTATAGTATCCATCACTACCTAGCCGATGTGCAACATGCTTTGACTTAGACCCATGGTAGCTCAATGAAGATTTAGATACACAACACCACTCATTTTCAGAAAGAACGCTTTGCTTAATTTGTGTATGGCCAACTTGCAAAAAAACCGCTACCATATGTCTTCTCCTTCACTGAAACTGCGGGCGTGCATTTACTGCAGCCGACTGCTAAGCATTAATGCTCTGTGCTCTCCTCTTTATCTTAGCTTAAGTCTTAACGGATAGAACTGGACAAGGTACTATAAAAGAGAGAATGCATCTCTCTTAAAGATTTAATGAGACTAGAATTCACTGGTGCAAAACCTTTAAACATTCAAAAGAAAATTTGTGAACAAGAAAGTGAAAAATTGAGAAGTTATTGAGCCTTCTAATTTTATTTATTCGTCTACCCAATTCTCATAAAAATTGTATTGCTTAGAGAATGTCAAAATTCCTTCACTAATCCTCTTCAAGATTCTCTCCTTAAATTCTCATTCAAGTGCCAATTATTAAGAATACATTGCTTACTCAACAATTACAATTAGAGCCTCATTTGTATTTTATGTTTTGAGAATTATCTGGTTCAATTGAGTCCTCACTTGTGGTTAAGAGAACAAAAACCATCTTTGTGATCTTGTGTTCCCTCTCGCTTGGAAAGGAGAACGTCCAACTTCTTGGGACGAAGGTTGGCAGTTGCTGCTCTTCAGGGAGAATAGTGTGAACTCCAAACTCTTGGGTTAAGAGTGTTTGCAGTTGTAATCATTTGCTTTGGGTTAGAGTAGGCAGTGGATTTGAAATTCTAGAGAAGAGGCATCTAAGTGGCGGGTGTAGGGGGAGTCTAAAACTACCCTAAAAATCTCATGTCTTGATCTCTCTTACACTTTGTATTCTTCTCTTTACTGTTATTTATTTCATTCATATATTGCTACTTGTTATTAACTAGTTGCATCTGTCATGTCAGTCTGGTGATTCTACCAGAATATATATCTTCATCCTGCCAACAATTGTAATTCTACCAGAATAGAAACTGCATATCCAATTTGAAATTTGGGTTTAACATTATCAAACCCCCCTTAGGGTTTTACACTACACCACGCTCATGTCTCCTTTGTTCGTCGCCCGATAGGCAACGAAGGAGCATCCTATGGTTGGGGGTCAAGATCAAATGACTGAGAAATAAGAGAGAGGCCAGTAGGTCCCTCTCAAAGTAAAGCTCAAGTGTCAGCAACGAGAACAACAAGGATGAGCTGGAGGAGGATGAATTGGCTCAATGTTTAAGTCACGATACAGTGACCCCTTCGGGGATGAGAGTAAATCCCAATTCCAACAAACCTACTTATGTCCTGAGTGAAAGAAGATACAAAACTGTAACAAGCCTACTTATGTGCCAGATGACTGATTGTTCTCAGACTTTGAAGTATGGAAGCACATAATGATTCGGTATGCTATTTTAATGTTTTTTTTTTACGTATTTTCATTCTTTGGGTGTCTACCCTTAGTACAAAATTTACTGTATTATTCTTTTAAATATTATTTCTTGGGGGTAGTAAATTTGAAAGAACAGATATGCTTTTTTGTATTACAAACTAATGCATTATTATCTTTAAGTAAAAAGTTGGAGCCTAAAGAGTAAAAAGTTGCATAACCAGAATCTAAAGACTAAAACGTTTAAGAAAACTAATTTAGTTTCACGACAACCGGTCCATTAAAGATGGAGTGGCTAATAAGCTTGAAACCTGCATAACGGAATAGGGAAGCTCCTACTCGAGTCTTCGCTCTATACTAGTCGAATTTATCTATCTTGCTCAGCATGATATGAGATAGTCCCACACCATAAAACCATGATGAATTCTCAATTGGATTAAGACACTTGTTATTGGATTTGAATCCCTCACCGCAGAAACCAGGGGACCTTTTGAATTAGAAAATGTAAGAACACATAAGAACACAACTAAAAGTTTGATATGCAACTAAATTTCATGACATTAATAAATTCCGTTCAATTGATCATTAATTTAAATCTCATTTACTTAATCCTCTTCTGATGCATGTCAATATTTTACATATAAATAATAATGCATTATTATTGAAGGTAAAAAATAAAATTTTGATAACACAAATTAGAGAATGAACATAATAAAGGGAAAGAAAAGAAAATAATCCAAGCCCAGCCCAAGCTAATTTTATGGGCTAATCCAAGTCCAGGCCAAGTTTAACCAAGTGACTAAAGCCCAGTCCATGTAACCTGGTCAAATTGGTGTCATGGGCTCTTATGCCTAATCCCAAATTAATCAAACCTACCATAAAATTTACTACCACACAAGTCAGTTATGTCACCCACTACCCTGTTAACTCCCCACTACTGAAACCATCGACTTCCTCCACAACAGGGCCCATCATCTCAACCACCTACTTCCTATATATTTTGTATTCGGGGATTTTAATCGCTAGAGAAGACTGACTACAAAAAAAAGAGAGAAATGAGAGAAGAAAAAAAAAAGAAAAAAAAAAAAGAACAGGAAGAAAGCTAGAGGAAGGAGACAGAGTTCCATCCAAGCATATTAATCATCAAACAAAGTTCTAAAGCATCAAAACAAACTTCCAGGTAATAAAAGATAATTTCTTTGTCATTTCATTTTTTTTTTTTTTTTGCTTTGATGTTTTATGGTGATGAGCTTTATTGCTCAATCAAGTCAGTTTTTTGAGCTTTATCAATCTTTTAAATAAATGTTTAATGAGCTTTATCGCTCTAAATTTACGAGTTTTATTGCTCGAATACTTTAAATTTTCGAGCTATACGCTTGAGTATAATGACCTTTATCGCTCTACATTTAATGAGCTTTATCGATCGAATTCTTTTGAATATTTCGAGCTTTACGCTTGAGTTATGAGCATCCACGCTCAATGTGTGACGAGCTTCAAACAAAAAAAAAAATTTAAATAATAATAATGAAAAGAAAGAAGTAAGAAGAAAACTTTCAGCTCTCTACGTAGCATGCATGCAAAAAGTGATTTTGTCAAAAAATGAAAGAGACATGCAGTTGGAATGAATCACCACTTTCTAACATGTAGAACACTCATTCTGATGCAAAGCATGAGTAAATTAAAAAAAAGAAAAGAAAAGAAACAAAGCATTGCTGGTTTTGAAGGAAGCATGCGCTCATTGTAGATACAAAGCACTCAAGGGTAAATAAACTAGACTAAAGAGTAGTCTGAACAATTTTCCATAACAAATTCACAAAAGCTTCTAATTTTCTTCATGTGATAGAAACAATTCAACATCAGATTGGAACCCTCGTTACAATTTACAACCAAAGAAATCCTCATCGCAACCAAACATGACACGAGCCGAAACCGAGCTTGACTATAAAAAAGAAGAAACACCACCGACTATATATAGAGAGAGAGATAGACTTGTGTCATTCCGGAAGAATTCGAGGCTGAATCTTTCTCACTCAAATACAATCCTACAATATCCGAATGCAAGATCCACTCTGTTGAAGTTGATCTACATTATTTCAAGTAACTAAAAATCAAAAATCTTGTATTTTGAATATTTTTTGTCCATCCATTAAGTAGGCGCAAAATGAACGGCCGAAATATTGAGTTGGTTAGTTTAACGGTGTAGAATACTTAAAATCTAACAAAAATTGATATTTGATGGTTTTTAAGTGTTTAGATCATGATGAAATGGTCGGATCGAGAATTTGTATGTCTAAAGATGTAGATCTAAGCAATATGCTATTTTCGGCCGTCCATTTTTTGCATACTTGATGATGGGTGAAAAGTATTCAAAATACATGATTTTTTTTTCCGGAATGATACGAGTCTATATCTCTCTCCCGCTCTCGGGAGAGAAAGATAGACTTGTGTCATTCCGAAAGGATTCGAGGCCGAATTCTTTTCACTCAAATACAACCATACGACATCCGAATGCAAGATCCACACCGTTGAAGTTGATCTAACATTATTTCAAGTAACTAAAAATAAAAATCATGTATTTTAAATACTTTTTACCCATCCACCAAGTAGGCCCAAAATGAATGGCTAAAATAGTAAGTTGGTTAGTTTAACGGTGTAGAATATTTGAAATCTAAATAAATTGGTGTCTGAGGGTTTTTAAATGTTTAGATCATGATGAAATGGTCGGATCGAGAATTTGTATGTCTAAAGACATAGATCTAAGCAATATGCTATTTTCGACCCTACATTTTGCGCCTACTTGATGGATGGACAAAAAATATTCAAATACAAGATTTTTTTTAATTTTAGTTACGTGAAATATTGTATTTCAACTTCAAGAGACTGGTTCTTGTATTCGGATGTTGTAGGGTTATCTTTGAGTGGGAAGGATTTAGGCTCGAATCCTTGCGGAATAACGAGTCTCTCTATACACACACACAACAACAACAACAACTAAGCCATTTGTCCCAAGTATTTGGGGTAGGCTACATGAACTATAAGAGAATTACGCCAGATCGGGCACATGGATCAGCTTTCTCCACTCATTCCTATCGAGTAATATGCCTTCACTAAGACCTTTAGCCACTATATCTTGTCATATTACTTCCATCCATGTTTTCTTCGGTCTCCCCTGCGCTTTTTTAACTTACCCTAAATTGATATGCTCTACTCTCGACGGACTGGCGCATCTGTAGGTCTACGTCGCACATGACTAAACCATCGTAAGCGATTTTCTCTCATCTTCTCTTTTATAGATGATACACCTATCTTAGTACAAATATCCTCATTTCTCATCTTATCTCTCCGCGTATTACCACACATCCAATGAAGCATGCGCATCTCTATTACACTCATCTTATGGCATGATGTCTCTTTATAGCCCAACATTCTGTGCCATATAACAAACAGTCCGGTAAAACTTTTTCAACCATAACGGAATGGTACAATCACATAAAACTCCTGTTGCGCTCCTCCATTTCAACCAGTCAGCTTGGATCTTATGGTTGACATCACTATCAATCTCCTCATCCTTTTGGATAATAGAACCCAAGTACTTAAAATGACTACTCATCAGTATTTCTTGTCCATCTAATTTTACAATACTATAATCTCGGATTCCTTATTTACTAAATTTACACTCCATATATTCTGTTTTGGCCCTACTTAATCTAAAACCTCGAGATTCTAGGTTTACCTCTATAACTCCAATTTGGCATTTATCTCAGCTCTCGTCTCATCGACAAAAGTAATATCATCAGCAAATAGCATACACCATGGAATCTCATCCTGAATAACTCTAGTAAGCTCATCCATCATTATGGCAAATAAGAATTGACTCAATGCAGATCCTTGATGCAATCCAATTGTGATAGAAAAAATCACTTGTTATGCCTCTACAAGTTCTGACATTTGCCCTACTCCATCGTACATATCCTTGATTATGTCAATATATTTAATGGAGACTCCCTTTTTCATCAATTTCCACCATAATACCGGCACCTTATCATAAGTTTTTCTAAATCAATAAAAACCTATGCAAATTTCTCTTCCTCTCTCGAAATCGCTCTATAAGTTGACGAAGCAAATGAATAGCCTCTGTCGTCGATCACCCCGGCATGAACCCAAACTGATTCTCTCTCTTGGCACCTTATCATATATATATATATATATATATATATATATATATATATATATATATATAATATATATATATGTATATGGAAAATAGGGGCTAGTGTGTCACCCTAGCCTCTTGGCAAGCATGACGCTGATGTGTCGCCCATCAGAACATAACTTATTATCTAATGGTCTAAAGCAAAGTGGAAATTGCAAAATATCCCGTCTTATTAGTAGTTATCTTGATTTTTAATTAAGGTGAAAATAGATTTTTAACACTTCTGGATATATCGAGTTTATTTTCTATGCATATCTTCTCTCCTTGCGTCTCGTCTTCTTACCCTCAAACCCTAATTCACTCTAGAGAAAATCAAAGAAAAACTTGTGACTCTATAAATAAAAAGAAACTTTTTGCTATTTTAATTACTTCAAATTTCTCCCTGTGTTGCTTTCAAATATCCTCTCGCCGCTCTTCTAATTCCAATAAAGATTGAATGGTGGTGCATTTACCGAATCCTCTAAGCTCCCACACTCTTTTCTCTTGTCATTTACAAATTTATTAATTAAGCACAGCAATCTGAGCAGTTATGGAAGAATCTCAACATACAAATCGTGCAGATACGAAGCACCGCACCACTAGCTACAATGCTACAAGATATTTATAGCCTAGAAACACATGAAGAACGAGCATATCGAAAAGATCGAGAAAAATGTAAGCACAGAGACACGCTACAGAGTTCACTGTAACCTTAAGAAAAATATAGTAAATTCTCTCTCTCCTCCCGTGTTTTTTCCAATTTAAATTTTCACGTAAAATCTTTGTCTCTACATGTTTACTGTGTTGATGATAGTTCCACCCCCACTCTAGCTACGTCCCCTTTTGTTTGCGGCGCGAGATCTACTGTTCGACCAACCGCATCAAAAAATCTCCCCAGCAAGGATAAAGATTATATCTATCCTAACTAAATTCGGATAAGGAGAATCTCATAAAATCCTAATTTTGTTAAAATTAAAATAAAACAAAAATAGAAAATTCCATGCAATATATAATGAATTGGATGTAGTCCTAATTGACTCGGGACTTAACAAATATCCAAGTGTCATGGTCGGGCGCACGTACTCCAGGCGCCGCCGGGCCCGTGACGTGTGCCGCGACGCGGAACGCGCGAGGGCCACGCACGAGGACGCGCTGGGCGCAATCACCTGCAGTGGCTAAAGATGGAAAATAGGAATAGCTTTCTATTATTAGTTCCTAATTTAGTGGAGTAGTTAAGATAGGAATAAACCTTCTATTATTAGTTCCTAAATTAGTGGAGTAGTTAAGATAGGAATAAACCTTCTATTATTAGTTCCTAAATTAGTGGAGCTTGTTGCTCCGGTTGGTTGAGGCCGCTGGCTATATATTCATGTAACAGACATTTCGTAAAAGCAAGCAAGTTGTTTCCATCTAATCTCTCCTCTTCGTTCTCCAAACAAAGCCTGCGACTGAGGGATATAACCTCGCCGGAGAGACGGATCGCGACTACGAACTGCGTAGTCGAGGTCCAGCTGTCCGAGGGTTCAACGCCCTTGACAACCTGGTATCAGATTCCAGGCGTTCTGCGTCGTCTTCCGCGCCACCTCCGCAACCCACCACCGCCTCTGTGTCCTTGCCCAGCCCACCTCCATCAGCCGCCGCCTCGGTTACTTCAACCATGTCGGAGCCGACCACTACTGATCTGGCCAAGCTGATCGCGTCCCTGACCTCGACTGTGACGAACCTCCAGACGACCGTGACCGCGCTACAGAAGGAGACGTCCTCCCCTTCGTCGAACACCGGCGGGGGCCACAACGGTCGGCACCACAACGATCGGCCTCCGCGGTTCCAGAAGATGGATTTTCCCCGCTACGACGGCAAGTCCGATCCATTGATCTTCATCAACCGCTGTGAATCGTATTTTCACCAACAGCGGATCATGGAGGAAGAAAAGGTTTGGATGGCCTCCTATAATCTGGAGGACGGGGCGCAGCTGTGGTACATCCAGGTCCAAACGGACGAAGGCACCCCGTCGTGGCGCCGATTCAAAGAGCTGATCAATCTGCGCTACGGTCCTCCTCTTCGATCGGCCCCCCTCTTCGAATTAGCAGATTGTCGCCGCACCGGCACAGTCGAGGAGTATCAAGACCGCTTCCAGGCACTTCTTCCTCGTGCTGGGAGCCTCGACGAGGCGCAACGGGTCCAGCTTTTCACCGGCGGGCTCCTTCCCCCGCTCAGCCTCGACGTGCGGGTCCACAATCCGCAGTCCCTAGCGGCGGCCATGAGCCTGGCGCGCCAACTGGAGCTTCGGGAGCAGTACGCGCCGGCGCCCGCCAAGGCTGCGCCCCGTGGCCTTCTGCCGGCCCCCCCGCCGCGCCTCGCCCTCCCTGCGCCCCCAGCCGACAAGGCGGCTACACCCACAGTCACGGTGGACGGGCAGCCGGTGAAGCGCCTGTCGCGCCTGGAGCAGGAGGAGCGCCGCCGGCAGGGCCTGTGCTTCAACTGCAACGAGAAATTTACGCATGGACACAACCGCGTCTGCAGGCGGCTCTTCTACATTGACGGCTTCGAGATCGCCGACGACGCCGCAGCGCCGACGGGCCGGACGGAGGCCCCGGTCTTTTCCCTCCACGCGATCGCTGGGGTGCCCGTCAGCAACACGGTCCAACTCCAGGTGCTCCTGGGCGCTGCTACCTTCGTCGCGCTCGTTGACACGGGGTCGAGCCACAGCTTCATCGGAGAGGCGGCCGCACGGCTCACGGGCTTGCACATCGAGCCGCACCCACGGCTCACGGCGACAGTGGCCAACGGCGAACGCGTCCCCTGCCCCGGCGTCCTCCGCCAGGCCCCAGTCATCATCGACGGCATGGAGTTCCGCGTCGATCTCTACGTGATGCCCCTAGCCGGGTACGACGTGGTTCTCGGCACGCACTGGATGGCCACTCTGGGGCCCATCGTCTGGGATCTCGCAGCCCGGACCATGGCGTTCCAGCAGGAGGGCCGCGACATTTGCTGGTGCGGCGTGGCACCACCGTCTCCGCCAGGAGTACATGCCGTCGTGTCCACCGACTCCCTCCTCGACGGGCTGCTCGGCTACTTCACCGACGTCTTCGCCGAGCCAACCGGCCTGCCCCCGGCGCGCGCCCGGGACCACCGCATCATCCTCAAGCCCGATGCCCCTCCGGTGGCAGTGCGACCGTACAGGTACCCTGCAGCGCACAAGGACGAACTTGAGCGTCAATGCGCCGCCATGATCGAGCAGGGCATCGTCCGCCGCAGCGACTCCGCGTTCTCCTCCCCGGTCCTCCTCGTCAAGAAGGCGGATGGGTCGTGGCGGTTCTGCGTCGACTACCGCGCGCTGAACGCGCTCACGGTCAAGGACGCGTTCCAGATCCCGGTCCTTTTCAACACCGCCTACCAGACGTCGCTGCGGGACACGCCTTTTCGCGTCGTCTACGGGCGCGATCCGCCGTCCATCCGGTCGTATGAGCCGGGGGAAACGAGGGTGGCTGCGGTCGCCAAGAACATGGAGGAGCGCGAGGAGTTCCTGGCTGACGTCCGCTACCGGCTGGAGCAAGCTCAAGCGACGCAGAAGCTGCATTACGACAAGGTGCACCGCCACGTCGTGTACCAGGTGGGAGACTGGGCGCTCCTTCGCCTTCGACAGCGCGCGGCTGCTTCGCTTCCCCAGACTGTCACTGGCAAGCTCAAGCCACGTTTCTTTGGGCCGTACCGCATCACCGAGCTCATCAATGAAGTCGCCGTCCGCCTTGCCTTGCCGCCTCGCGCCCGCATCCACGACGTGTTTCACGTGGGGCTGCTCAAGAAGTTCCAGGGGACACCTCCGGCTGATCCACCGCCTCTGCCGCCCTTGCATCATGGCGCGGTTGCTCCTGAGCCCGAACGCGCTGTGCGTTTCCGCTTGGCCCGCGGGGTGCACCAGGTTCTTGTGCAGTGGAAGGGCGAGTCGGCAGCTTCCGCAACCTGGGAGGACGTCGAGCCGTTCCGCGCCAAGTATCCGGATTTCCAGCTCGAGGACGAGCTGGTCCTGGACGGGGGGAGAGATGTCATGGTCGGGCGCACGTACTCCAGGCGCCGCCGGGCCCGTGACGTGCGCCGCGACGCGGAACGCGCGGAGCGCGCGAGGGCCACGCACGAGGACGCGCTGGGCGCGATCACCTGCAGTGGCTAAAGATGGAAAATAGGAATAGCTTTCTATTATTAGTTCCTAATTTAGTGGAGTAGTTAAGATAGGAATAAACCTTCTATTATTAGTTCCTAAATTAGTGGAGTAGTTAAGATAGGAATAAACCTTGCAGTGTCTAAAGATGGAAAATAGGAATAGCTTTCTATTATTAGTTCCTAATTTAGTGGAGTAGTTAAGATAGGAATAAACCTTCTATTATTAGTTCCTAAATTAGTGGAGTAGTTAAGATAGGAATAAACCTTCTATTATTAGTTCCTAAATTAGTGGAGCTTGTTGCTCCGGTTGGTTGAGGCCGCTGGCTATATATTCATGTAACAGACATTTCGTAAAAGCAAGCAAGTTGTTTCCATCTAATCTCTCCTCTTCATTCTCCAAACAAAGCCTGCGACTGAGGGATATAATCTCGCCGGAGAAGACGGATCGCGACTACGAACTGCGTAGTCGAGGTCCAGCTGTCCGAGGGTTCAACGCCCTTGACAAATAATTAGTTTTATTAAAGGTAAGATGAAAAACAAAATAAAATCTAAATAATTTACATTTATAGCTTCTATAAAGTAACATACAAAACAAAAAATAATCTAACTAATGTCTCACCTAACTCGTGATATGTGTAAATTCTACTAACATATTTGCTTATGTCAGAACGATATTTTTTCATGTTTATTTAAGCAATATGTGACTTTTAGATATCTAATATATGATCTTTAAATTTTATTTAATGCTGACATGGTGTTAGACACGGTGCCGACACGTGATTTATAGTTATTTAAAATCCGACACGGCATCGGAGTGTCTGATACGTGTCTTTCAAGTATCGGTGATAAATACGGATACAGTACTCACTATGAAGTGTTTGTGCTTCATAGCTTATTATTACTGGAATTAGGTGTAAAGATAGGTTGTCATCTTTCTATTTGAAGATAGGTTGTCATCTTTTAGTTCTTCCTCTAACTTTGCTAGCTGACTGCTAGAGCTGGTGTTGCAATGGTATTTGCCTTTTACTAAACATGTAGGAGAAGGGAAAGCTTCTTTATCTTTTATCTAAACGAGTAGGGTAAAGATGAGATGTTTATTATACCTATCCATTTACATGTTTATTTATTTGGATTTGGATATATAAATAATAATAATGATAAGTAACATAAAAAGTTTACTCTTATAAAATACATTATTTTCTATATCATTAGATATTCAATTTTACTTTTTCTTAAAGCAACATTTTTCTCTTTTAGTTGTCTGTCTATTCCAAACCTAGGGAAAATGCTATTAGACTTTCTTGACTAAAAATCTAAGATGACTCCTCTCATACAGTGTATGTTTAAGAACTTTGAATTATATATGAAATTTGGACTGAGGCAACTTTATAAAGTTCATGGTTGCGTTTTAGGCAAAAAGTCAATGGTATTTTTACAAATATTTAAGGCTTACATGATGCAACATACCTCAATATTTCATTGATATTTAAGTTTAATACCTTGTAATGATTTTTTCCTATTGTAATACCTTAGAATTTTTTGAATCTATAGATCAATACCTTGTAATTAATTAGATATTTTTGCCACACAATTGAAATTCAATGACCCTTTTATTCTCTTTTTCCTCTAATTTTTTCTCCTTTTCACCAAACCTAATCCTAATCAAATAAAAGCCACCCCCCCCCATGTTCCTCTTCCTCCTTCAATAGCTCAACCACCCCGTCACATCTATAATCCTAAAGCCTAATCAAACCAATTGGATAGATGTTAACTTCCTCCGCTAACACCACCACCATTCTCCACTAGCACTGTCATCTCATCCACTATCGTCACTGCCTCCATCTCCACTAACAATACATTTTCCTTCTCACCACCATTCCATATTTCTCTGTTTTTACCCCTCCAACTTCATTTTCCATTTTGCAAGACCTAATATAAAAAAGGTGAACTTATTTCCTCTCCCACCTCTATTAACACTACCACCTCCTCCTGTCTAATTTATAACACTACCTTTTTTCTCCCCATCCCCATTATATATTTCTCTTTTCCCTTCCAACTTCTTCATTTTCACTTTCGCAAGACCCTAATATAAGAAAGGTAAACATATTTCCTCTCTCACCTCTATTAACACCGCCTCCTCTTCCTCCTAGTGTACAACCTTTACCTAGTTCATCTTCCTCCTTCAAAAGCTCAACCACCTCCATCACGTCTATAATCCTAAAGCCCAATTAAACTCAATTGAACAGATGATGTTAGCTTCCTCCACTAACACCAACATTACCATCCTCCAGTAGCAACGCCACCTCATCCACTATCGTCACCGCCTCCATGAGTGTCACCACCCACTTTATTTATTATTAGGGTTTTCTACCTATAATTTAGGAAGAAGCAAGGAGTAATTTGGGCATTTTAACTTTATCATCGTACTACACCCGAAAAAGGAAGAAAAGTTACAATATTAATCATGAGGAAAAAAATATAAGGGTATTAAACATGAGTAAAATAGTACAAGTATTAAACTTAAATATCGGAGAAATTTTAAGGTATTTTTCATAAAATAAGACAATATTTAATGGTTAGGTGTTTTAGCCATCCTTTTACCTTATAAGGTAAAGGAACTTTACCTTTACCAATTAAGGTCGGGTAGTTGTAGTTTCTAACTTACCCACTAGGTTAATGACAAGCGTTAGACATTTAAGGCCACACTAAGGGTAATATTATTACCCTAATCATTGCCATACCCTAATCATTGCCACTAGTTACAGCTACAATCTTTGTTATAAAACCACAAATATAGTGAAGGGGAAAGAAGAAAGATGGAGAGGAAATGGAAGCCACAGAAAGACATAAACCTGTTAGTTTTTCACAAAAACCAAATCTTATACTTAACATCTAGTTCATGAATTTTTGTTGACTGATAAGTGATAAACATAGGTTAGTCTTAGAATAATGGAGTCACCTCCGCAACATCGTAAGTGTGCTAGACCACTAGAGTTAACTCTTTTAAGGACAGACAAATGTAGCATTTTAAGTGGAATGTAGACGGCTGGTGGCAATATTTTGGATGTCACCAAAGGGGCTTTCACATGATTGTTCGAAAACAAGTTGGAAGACATGAATAACTCACTTAGGCAACTCTCATTGGTCCTCCAATTAAATTCATTCAAGCAAGGAGCAAGTTTTCAAACTAGGAATAGGAGGGAACATGACATAGACTACCCTAGGAAATTGCCATTGGTCCTTTGCCGCGTAACATATGCTAATAAGTCAAAAACTGAAACACATTCCATCTCATGGTTACATTGGAAGAGAATATCACTTCAAAACATGCATCCACAAGTTGACATTTTTCCAATTCAAAGTCATTTGCCCACCAATGAGTTTTAGTTGACCTTGAGGCAAGAAGATGGAGTTGTTCAATGGAAAGCCAAAAAAATGTGCTAAAATCTTAATAATAGATTAATAGGTAACATAAATTTAACTATATGTCAAACATAATAGTATTATCATACTTACAATGGAATAATTCAAATCTTAATATAATTATTTTTGGTCAAATTCCAATGCAGATAATATAATGATAATTTTGCCTTCTGAAACACGTATTGAGAAACAAGTTGGATCTGAGTTGATCTATCGCATGCCTTCTGGTACTTAAAATGTAAGTTATCAATGATAGCCTTCCATCAACTTCCCTGCACCTACCTCAATCACACTGGTAGACTCATTTCAGTTGAGGATTCCTTTCCACCTTGTTATGGAATCTCTCCAAGCCTTTAACAGGATATCAAAAATTGTATGTCAAGCTAAACTTTGTTATTTCTTGTTTGTTAGTTTCCACTAAATGAACTTTCTGTTTTCTTTCATTCAATCTTTTTCCTTCGTCTTTCTCTGCGTTACATGTTTGTTAAGCTCAACAAAAGCTTCATGGATTAGCAATATGGCAGACAACAAATGGTCACATAGCGGATAAACCCTTGCTCCTTGCCTATCGAGAAAAGTAATTAGAGAAGAGATGTAAGTAAATCTTCAGCGCAGATCTACTATATCCAAATTGAACATGATTTGATTTAGATCTGATTACTTTCAGACCACATTTGTTTTATCCTCATTCTAGTTAACAAATTAAGATTTGATTAGGAGATTTACTTCAGATTTGACTTTTATGTTCATTTTATTCTCTAAGATAGAGTTTGATTAAGATTTTTTGAGATTTGGTGTTAAATTTTTTAATTAGAGGAGTTTAACATTTAAGTAGTTTGAGTAATCACAGAACAGCTTCGTTTGATGATTGAAAATAAATGAATTGAGTTGCTTTGATAGAACTGAGGTTTGAGTTTAACGGTTGTACTTGTGGATCCTTTCATCTTCATCCAATTTCTTTATTCCGTTAACAGTCTGCTACTAACCTTCTTTTAAAGTACCCACTCATAATTTAAAATTTTGAAATTCAAATATCTCGTTTTAGAACCCACTATAAGTTGTGCTAATAGGAAATTTAAAATCTTTGTAGAACCCTAAGATCCGACATACCAATAAACCCCTAACAACCATTATAAGTAAGGCAATGTTGAGCTTTCATTGTGCATATCTTCAACATCACAACAGTTGTGGGGAGAGGGTAAAATCTTGTTGATAGAGTTTTTTTAACTCGGTTAGAGTTTAGCCAAAAATAAATGCAATCAATGGTGTCGAATACGAGAGTGTATCAGTCACATCGAAGTTGGATTGCACATGAAGGAACATGATTAGTCGACTTGTAGGTTTATAAGTCGACTTATAGAGTTGACTGCAACACATACAGAAAGTTGGAGTTTCTATTTTACTACAGAATAGTCGACAAGGATATTTCATAGTTGACTAATAACATTGATTAGTCGACTTATAATCGACTAAGGCGGCTGCAGGGCTGTTTTCAAATCTGATTCTGAATTCGTTTCTGATCCGATTTCAGTGTTTTTGATTTCTTTTCTTTGTGGCTTCTTTAGCTATATAAAGAGGGATATTGTCCCTAATATTTGTAATCTGTAATTGATTGATTCAATAAGAACTCTCTCCCCTTCGGTCCCGAGGACGTAGGCAAATTGCGTCTTGTTAAATCATGTGTTCTCTCTTTCTTTCCTTTATTTATTTGTTCGTTTGATTGGTGATTATTCTCTGGTGTTGCTGTTCTCTGTTGCTTGGATTCCACAAGTAGTATCAGAGCATTTCAGGTTCGACGGAGAGTTTTCGTTCGGATGGAACAAATCAACTAGGAGATTGTCTACAGTTTCATTCGGAGGTAAAGATCTGATCTTTCTTATTAGAATTTATTTTCACTAATCATTTTCCGAATTGTGTTGAGAAATTTATTAAGAAAATGGCCAAAGAAAATCAATCCACGGTGAAATCCGTGAACCCACATCTAATGAAGAACGATGTGGTATAGTTTAATGACACGAACAATTTTGAGATGTGAAGATATGAGGTGATGATGCACTGACCGCATCAAACCTTAAAGACTACGATTGAAAGAAAAGCCGAAAGAGACTTCAGAAAAGAATTGGGACAAGATGAATAAGTGGCGTGTGCTCTTATAAGGTCTTATTTAACACAAGACATCAAGTACCATGTATTGTATGTCTCACGTCTGCAATGAAGATGTGGGAGATTCTCGAGAAGAAATATCTGACGAAGAATATCGAGTCTCGACTGTATTTTTAGAGAAAGCTTTATCGTTTTCAGTTGAAGAAGGGGCTCTCTATTGCTGAGCACATGAATAACTACACAAATTTCTTACAAATTTGGTTAATGTAGATATGGATATCGAAGAAGAGAAAAAGGCGTTAATTCTTTTGAATTCTCTTCCTGATGAAGAGTATAAGATATTCGTCCTTACCTTAATTAATGAAAACAATCACTTAATTATAATGATGTGTTGGCTGCTCTTATAAATTATGAAGTGAGGAGAAAGAAGAAGCAATCTTCTTTCAGAAGTACATCAGCAGAGGCGTTAATAGTAAGAGGCAGGGGTTCCAATCAGAAGGGTAAAGGCATTTACGAGAGATCAAAGTCCAGACCACCATTTAGAGATCTGAAGAAGAACTAGTGTGCCTTCTGTAAAGAGTTAGGATACTGGAAGGTTGATTGTCCAAGGATCAAGGATAAGAATAAGAGTAAGGAGTCAAAGACTAAGGTAAATCTTACACAAGTGATCAATACCCAATCGGGTTGTACTTCACATGTAGATGGATCGGACTCAGACTCATCTGTATTTTCATTCTCAGTCACTACTCCTATCGTAGGTTACTCAGGTAATTTTGAATGGATGATTAATATAGGAGCTACTATCATGTGTGTTCCAACAAGGATTGATTTTCTAGTTTTGAGAAACTAGATAATTATTCTATTGTCATGGGTGATGATCGTCCATGTCGCATGAAAGGGATAGGTACTATCTTAGTCAAGATGTTTGATGAAATGGTGCGAGAATTGAAGGATGTAAGATATGTACTCAACTGAAAAGAAATCTTATCTCTGTTGATAACTTGAAAGCATTGGGTCTTGAAGTATCTATTAGAGATTGAGTTCTCAAGATGATTAAAGGCTCGATAGTTGTTTTGGGCGCCGATGCAATAGCCTTTACTACTTGAAGGGTAGTACAGTTACAGGGCAAGTGACAACTTTTACAAATTCAGATAATGATTACACCCAATTCTGACATATGAAACTAGGACATACAGGAGAAAAATCTTTGCAAGCTCTTGCAAAGCAAGGTTTATTGAAATGTGCCAGTACCTGCAAATTGAAATTTTGTGAACATTGCATCATTGGAAAGAAGATCAAGGTGAGATTTGGCATCACAACTCATTGCACTGAGGAGATTCTGAATTATATTCACACATATATCTGGGGACCTACCAAGACGACATCTAGGAAATAACCATTACTTTGTGCCTTTTATAGATGATTACTTTAGGCGATGTTGGATATATACCATGAAGCACAAATGAAAGTCCTGGAGTTGTTTGTGGAGTGAAAGCAAAATATTGAGAAGATTACAAGAAGGAAGATCAAGATATTCCATTCAGACAATAGAGGAGAGTATACAAGCGATCCTTTCCTACAGCTATGTCGTGATGAGGGCATTGAAAGGCACTTCACAGTAAGAGAAACACCGTAACAAAAAGGGGTGGCTGAAAAGATGAACATGACTTTACTAGAGAAGGTTTGTTGCATGTTATCCAACACCTACATATCGAAATCTTTTTGGGCTGAGGAATTGGCATATGGCTGCCATCTTGTTAACAGGTTGTGGAGTGAAAGAAAAACATGGAGAAGTCCTGGAGTTGTTTGTGGAGTGAAAGAAAAACATGAGAAGATTACGAGAAGGAAGATCAAGATACTCCGTTCAGACAACAGAGGAGAGTATACAAGCGATCATTTCCTACAGCTATGTCGTGATGATGGCATAGAAAGGTACTTCACAGTAAGAGAAACACCGCAACAAAATGGGATGGCTGAAAGGATGAACAGAACTTTGCTAGAGAAGGTATGTTGCATGTTATCCAACACTGACATATCGAAATCTTTTTGGGCTGAGGAATTGGCGTCTGCTTGCCATCTTGTTAACAGGTTACCTTTGTCTGCAATAAAAGATAAAAATCCTCTAGAGATTTGGTCAGAGAAAGTTGCTCAGGATTATGATTTGCTATGGGTATTTGGGTGTCCGGCCTACTATCATGTCAAGAAAGACAAGTTAGACCCAAAGACAAGAAAAGGTGTGTTCATAGGATTGAAGAAAGGAGTAAAAGGCTACAAAATTTGAGATCCAAATGACAAAAAATTTATCTTGAGAAGAGACGTCACATTTGATTAGGCTGCCATGGTGAAGCCTACAAACTCTTAGCAGGTGGAGAGTCAAACGGCCAACACGATGTTGCAGCAGGTGGAGAGTGATGCTACTTCACCGTCTCTAGAAAGATTAGTATCATTTGAGGTCATACCCTGGTGACACAAGGAGATGATCATGTAGCCGAATAGGATGCTGATAATGATGAGGATCAAGGATAGGTTAAGGGTAATGTCCAAGAATCCATTGCAGTTGAAAAAACCAGAAGAAATTCACGTAAGCCCAGTTGGCTCACTACTAACATGGTTGTGGCATATGCACTCCCAATCGTTGGAGAGGCAATCCCGACTACTTATAGGGAAGCTGAAATCAGTTTGAAGTCCAAGATGTGGGATCCCATGATGGAAGAGATGAGTTTACTACACAAGAATGACACTTGAAAACTGTCAGAGTTGCCCAAGGAAAAAAAAGTGATCGGTTGAAATGGGTATTTGTAAAGAAATAGGGATTTTCAGATGGTAATATTATACGCCACAAAGCCAGATTGGTAGCTAAAGGTTACGCTCAACAAGAAGGCATTGACTATAACAAGGTATTCTCACCTATTATAAAACACTTGTCTATCCGGATTTTGTTGGCACTGGTAGCATAGCACGAGTTGAAACTTGATAAGCTCGATGTGAAGACCGCTTTTCTCCTTGGCGATTTTGAAGAGGAGATCTACATGTCTTAGCCGACCGGGTTCAAAACTGTAGAAAAAGAGAATATAGTATGCAAACTAAAAAAATTATTGTATGGATTAAAGCAATCATCAAGGTAGTAGTACAAGCGTTTCGACAGTTTCATAAGAGGCAATAGGTACAAATGAAGCCATTACGATCCATATATGTAATACAATAAGTTACCTGGTGGAGAGTACATCTATCTGCTCTTGTATGTGGATGATATGCTCATCGCTTCTAAAAGCAGATCTGCTATTAATAAATTGAAGAAAGATTTGTCTTTCAAATTTGAGATGAAAGATCTGGGTGAAGAAAAGAAGGTGCTAAGCATGGAGGTTAAGCGAAACTGGAAGGGTGGCAAGATTAGCTTGATACAGAATGGATATTTGAAAAAGGTACTTCAGAAGTTCAACATCAACGATGATACAAAGTCTGTAAGTACATTATTGGCTCCTCATTTCTAGTTAAAAGCTATGATGTCTCCTACTACTGTCGAAGAGCGTTAGTACATGACTCACGTGTCCTATGCTAACGCAATTAATAGTTTAATGTATGCAATAGTGTATACAAGGTCTGACTTATCACAAATTGTCTCAAAGGTAAGCAGATATATGCACGATCTTGACATGGGTCACTGAGAGGCAGTAAAGTAGATTCAACGGTACATTAGAGGTACCATAGACATTGATTTAAAATTCAAGAAGATGTTGCTGATAAGTAAGAGTGTATCGGATATGATGATTCTGACTACGCTGGAGACCTCAACAAATGCCGTTCCACAATGGGATATGTGTTTACATTGTCCCAAGCATTGTTCAGCTAGCGCTCAAGTCTACTGTTGCATTGTATACTACAGAGGCCGAGTATATGGCCATGACAAAAGCTATAAAGGAGGCAATTTGGTTTCAAGGGTTGCTTGATGACTTGGGATTGATCAAGATTTATTGAAGATCAATTGTGATAGGATGAGTGCTATTTATTTGGCAAAAAATCAGGTATATCATGCAAGGACGAAGCACATTGATGTCAGGTTCCACTTTGTTCGGGAGATTCTTGACGAAGATGACACCGAGTTACAGAAAATTCACACGAAGGAGAATCCCGCCAATGTGCTTACCAAGATTGTTTCGGGAGTGAAGTTTGCACATTATAAAGAGTTACTCCATATTCTTCTGGTTGTGTGAGCTCAGTGGAGCTCGTTTGGATGAACTACGTGTGGTTTAATCCCGCTAGGATGGGTATGTAGGCAACCACAATGGTGCAGCCAATTGGAATCGACATGGTGCTATGTTGTGTTCGGCTCAGATTTGAGAAATCTCCACCGAAGTGGAGAATTATAGGGAGAGAGGGTAAAATCTTATTGATAGTGAGGGTAAAATCTTGTTGATAGAGTTGTTTAACTCTGTTAGAGTTAGCCAAAGATCGATGCAATCAATGAGGTCGAATATGAGAGTGTATCGGTCGTATTGAAGTTGGATTGCACAGGTGGAAACATGATTAGTCGACTTATAGGTTTATAAGTTGACTTATATAGTTGACTACAGAACACACAGAAAGTTGGAGTTTATGTTTTACTACAGACTAGTGACTAGGATATTTCATAGTCGACTAATAACATTGATTAGTCGACTTATAGTCGACTAAGGCGGCTTTTTCCAAATCTGACTTTGAAATTGTTTCTGAGCTGATTTCAGTATTTTTGGTCTCCTTTTCTTCGTTATTTCTTTAGCTATATAAAGAGGGGTATTGTTCTCAATATTTGTAACATGTAATTGATTGATTAAATAAGAACTCTTCTCTCTTTGTGCCCCGAGGATGTAGGCAAATTACCAAACCTCGTTAAATCTTGTGTTCTCTCTTTCTTTCCTTTTCCTTTGTTTACTTGTTTGTGTGATTGGTGACTATTCTCTGGTGTTGTTGTTCTCTTTTGCTTGGATTCCAACAACAGTAACCTACGCAAGAATAAGTGGTGGAAAATAGGCTACAAGAAGTAATAATAGATTTGGATAACAAAGATAGAAATATTTAAAATAATACAAAACTTTGAAAGATCAAGGAAGTATACAAGATCCAAAGTAGAGTAGGGAAGGTGTGTGAAAGTAGTGTACCTAAGAGTACTGTCCTTACACTACTTGCCCAAATGCCTAAAACCATATTAAAGGGGAGTAAAGGTAAAACTAACACTGCCACAACAATTCCCATCACAACAAGATGAACCCGAGGACGGGAACACTACCTCCCAAAAACACAAGAGTTTTTTATGGCCAAGGAGAGCCTGGACGTAAAACTTCGATCATGGTAATGCCTAAATGTCTCATTATTTGCACTTATCAGCTAAAGCAGCTAAGGTGGAAATTTATTATCAGAAACTCAAAAGAAAATCTCTAGACCAATACAATGAGACATGAAACACCATGAATCCAGATGATAGCACCAATCTGTTGCGTTGAAATCCGTGATGGTAGCACCATTTCTGGACATTTAATTTCTTGATTAATTCCAGCATTTTTATATGTAAAGGTGTCAACTTGTCGAATTACAAGAACAAAAGAGCCAAATTAAACCCTGAGTTGCAACTGACTTAAATGTCTAAGTCTTTGTCGCATATTCGTTAAAACAGAAAAGATCAACTGAATTAAAAAAAAACAATGGAATAAATAACTAAACCTTATATACATCGGCAAATAACTTGACGGAAAGTCAAAAACAAGACATAAGGCATCAAGACGCCAGCATTTTGGATCAAAATAACCCAATTGACACCAAAATACACAAAGCCTAAGCAGTGAACAACTCACCTGCGCGACAATGGCAGCGAAGGACATGCCAAGAGGAAGGGCGAGATCTTGAAGGCGGCCTCGCCCTTGCAGCAGCAGCAGCCGCCGCCGCCGCCCCTCTTGCCACGGTTGTGATAGGAGGACGCCGTCGTAGTTAAAGAGGAGGAGGAGGAAGATAAAGAAAATCTTTTGGGTTTCAAAATAATTACCCCCTCTTCTTCTTCTTCTTGAAAATGAGGCGCCTTGGGGCGACAGCTGCTGCTTCTTTCTGATTCTCTCGTGGATTTGTTGTGATGCTGGGGTCGTCCCCATCTTCCTGCACTGTCGCGACGGCGATCTCTTGGGGGGCTTCGGTTGTGGGGGATGTTGAGGAGGAGCACGGGGCGAGGAAGAAAGCCCGAGACGGCTCCATGAGAATTTTTTGGAGGCTGAGATGAATGAAGAGAGGAATCGGTTTGAGCGTGAGTGCTGCTCTGGGGACAAGAAAGGGGGAAAAAATAAACAAAAAAGAGGGGTTTCTGATTTGAGGCTCGAGCCACCGAATGAAGAGACGAGTGGAATTGAATTGTTGTCTCTCAAATTTTCAAAAAAAATGCCGTTTGAAATTAAAATTTTAAATGAATTTTCTCTCTTGCAGAATCTTAGATTTAATATATAAATGTTTGTTATGTAAGATTTGTAAAATTGAAGTACTTTTTTCATGGAAATGGGGAGGCAACTCTCCAGCAATTGGGGAGAGTTTTCTTGGGACCCACTTAGAGAAATGCAGGAGACCAATTGTTCTGAGATATAAGCTATGACATGGGAAAGAAAGGAGAGAAAATAAAAGAATTTAAAAAACAGAGTAGGTGTGGTGATATTGTAGCAGCCTGGGTCTATTTGTTTTTGTGGTGATCAAACTTTGATTCATATCAGGATAATGATACGTGTCCAAATTACCGAGGAGGTTTCTCAAGACATCCACACCTCTTAGAGTCCACACCGAGGCCCCCGCCACATCCAGTTTTTCCGGAGCTACCCTCCTCCCCTTCCTAAAGACATTTCCGGCCAGAGCCACATTCCACCATTTCGAGATCTCTATATCACTGAGGTCTTTACCCCTCCGAAGTTCTCACCACGTCTAGGTCTCCTCCACTCCTATACCATTCTCGTTCCGAAGGCTCTAGCTCTGAACCTGAAGCTCCAAAAACAGATCATCCTTGATCATTGACGATACTTATGCAACTCCGTCTTTCCCCACGTTCATAACATGTAACGCCCCTACCAGTGCGAACAGTTATGGACAGCGGCATATTCCCCAACATGCAATCCCAACCAACCGACGTCAGTGATCATGGTCGTTACAACAAATCTAGTACGTGCAGATCGTGTTGTTACAACAATCCATCAATTTCTTCTCCACGGCAGCATCCATGTCAGGTATATACTATCTTTCTTTTCAAGGAGAGAGGGGTCGCATCCCTAATCTTCAGAGCACACACTATTACACACTAGCAATTTCTCTGTGGTAGTCCATCCCAATACATTAAAAGGAAAATTAAAAAAATGGCGCAAAAATTGAAGGGCAGTAGCTCAGTAGTCATGCCAAGAATATGAAAAACACCTAGAGGGGGGGTGAATAGGTGTAAGTGCTAATCTAGAAAACTAAATGCGCTAAATGCGGAAGCTTAAAACAATCTTGCAACACACTTAATACAACCAACAAGTGTAGCCGAATTCCCCGTGAAGGGCTCTGGACTAACTCCTCTTGATTCCCCTAGATATGGGTTGAGGTGCTATATGAAGCTCTTGTGGTTAAGTACAAGTGAGGCACACACACAAGCAAGCCAAGCATATAAGAATGAGCAATATGAAATAATGCAAGGCACAACACAAGTATGAATGATATGGCAATATGAATAATGCAATGCACAAATATAGGAGAGAGAGAGTTAGAGAGACAATGGATCAAACGCTAACAACAAGATATGTTTCGAGGTTCGAGCCCCTAGCTCTACATCCCCGCCTTCACCACCGTGAAGGATTTCCAATCCACTATCTCCCACCGAGGAGGATTTGTTACAACACTAGGAGTACCGAACTCCTCTCTCAAACACCGCCTCACAACCGAGGGGTAGGCCCGTAGCCAATACAACAACCAACACCTCTACCGAAGAGGGTTACAACCAATCTCCACCTCTCACTAGAGGGAGCAAACACCACTCCGATCAACCTCTACCAAAGAGGGATACAACAAGTCAAGGAGGGTTTACAACTAGTGGTTTCTTTCAACCACAAACTCTCCTTTCCACAAAACAAAGATCCTAAATAGATTAGGATAGAAGATAGGCTCAAGTGTAGAAAACTAGGTGTTTGGAAAACAGAAACTCAAAGAAAAATACTTGAGAAAACTCTTGTAAAAGATAGAAAATGAAAGCCAAGACAAATCTCCCAAAATACTCTTTTCTTTGATTTATCCAAAAACCTAAAACAAATAAGATTGGAAGTTTAAAGCTCAAAAATACTTTTGAAAACTTGTTTTTAACACTAGGGAAACAACAATTTTTCTCTTGTAAAAACCTTAGCCAAAATCCCAAAGAATTGGGGTTTATATAGGCCAAAACAGAAACTAGCCGTTAGGCTGATCTGGCAGCCTGACAGGCTAGCGGTCGGCCGGCCCGGCCGACCGCCAACGGTCATATTTCTGACCGTTGGGCAATCCGGTCGGCCGCCCGGCCGACCGCCCAGATACAGAGAGCAAAGCTCTCTGGTCCGGTCGGCCGCCCGGCCGACCGTCCCTGTGTCTGCCAAACGTGCACAAGCTTGTGCACGTCGGTTGACCGCAAGGGTCGACCGGCCTTTAGTGCGGTCGACCCGTGCGGTCGGCCGACCTGGCCTGTCAGCCACTGTTCTGGGACAGAAACACTTGTAAAAAATATTTCTAAAAATCTTTTAAGTCTTTGTAAAAATACCCAAAAATAGTTTTAACATTTTGCATTGATATATAAACATGTGATAAAAAGTTTAACTCAAATATCATGCAAGTTAGACTATTTTTGTGTTTTGAAAGTTTTACCAAAAACCAAAACTTGTATTTTTATCAAACTTGGATTTTTCAATAGGAAATCTGATTTTTCCTAAAACTCATGAATAGACATATCAAAATAAGTTTGTATAAGATATGAAGCATGTATGTATATTGAACACATCTAATATACATAAAAAACCATTTAAACTTGTTTTGATCTATTATTCATGAAAACCAAATCCAAAACATAAATCTTATGTGTGTTGTGAACTTGAGCATATCAACTATACTAAGCTTTACAAATGGATCTAAACACACTAAACTATGGATACCTAAGTCTTCTTGACGATCTTCATCTTCAAGTCGACTCGGTCCAAAAACCGTGATCCAACGAGCATGGCTATGTATCATCTTGACGCTCGGGCTCGGGAATCACCAAGTGAAGGCTTCCAAAACTCCTCTTTTTGAAGCAATCACCAACTAATATCTTGATTAATGATCTGTAACTAAAATCACAAGATTATTAGTAAACATAACTACATGAGTTAATCATCATTAAAACTAGGGTGGAAGGCCTTCGGGCCAACAATCTCCCCCTTTTTGATGATGACAAAACTCATGGAGTTATATATGCATGGATTAAAGTTAAGCTTCAAAGAAGCTCCCCCTTAACTCATGCATAAACAAATAATAAATATGCAATGAATGACAATGCATATAAACAAGATGCTCTAGATACCAAATGAAATATCCAAAACAAAGCATGCTCTAGAGACCAATTAAAATTAAACTTATATTAAACTAAAACTTAATATATGCAAAACATAAATATGCATATATAAAACTCAAAATCTTTCTCCCCCTTTTTGTCAATCATCAACAAAGGGGTAAAAACACAAAAACAAACTTTTCTCCCCCTTTTGGTCTAAAACAAAAGTAATATAAATAAGGGGTAAATAACAAATCATAATATGTACACTCAAATATGATACCAATTGAAACTTATATGTCAATGAAGGGCATCTTGATACCAATTTAAAGTGAACATGAAACAATTAATAAATGATATATGCGATATACATTCATGAAGAGGAAGACGCTAAGTTAACTTTCCTACACATATGCATTATATGAAGAAGGGATGATAAGCCCCAATTCATATAACACATATTATGTAATGCATAAGGAGAGATGTGAAGCCCCCCTACACACGTGTACCACATAGAGAAGAGATGTCAAGCTCCTCAATACTAGATACACTCAACATGAATCTATATGTTAAGCTCTCCTTGCATATAGACAATATAAATCAAAAACTTTGAATTTTTCTTTAAACAAAATTTTTAGATACCAATTTAAAACACAAAACATCTTGATATCAAAAGAGAGTAATTTTCCTTTTAAGCACATGATATCAATTTGAAATTTTTATTTTCTATCATAAAGCAAAGGAGTGGGAAAACAAATACCAATTGAAATAAGAAAATTGAATTTTCTCCCCCTTTATGAAATACAAACAAAACACATGCATAAGCTTGTTTTGAGATACCAATTGAAAACCAATCAATCATTAGAAATTTTCAAGCTTAGCATAAACAAATTTTTGTGCTCTAAGATATAGAAATATAGTAGGCACAAACAAACACATATATGTATGAAAAATTAGATACCAATTGACATTGATACCATTGGATTGAAAGCATACATACATAAACACATATGAGTATACAAAAGGATCAAATTTGATACCAATTGAAAGAATTCAATGATACCAATTGACACAACAATAATAGCAAGGTATAACTCATATCACAAGGAAGAATACGAACTAGTTAAAATGAAAAAATTTTGTTAACTAGTACGAAATCCTTCAAGCAGGGAATAAAAACAGATTATTTTTCATAAAACATGAAATTCACAAAATAACTAACACTCATAATCAATGAAGCATACAATGACTCATGAAAACAAAACATGAGTAAATAAGAAGGGTGAGTGCATCATCAAAAATGTGAGGATCATGATTAAGAAAATATTCAATTAAGCTCAAAATTCCTTGAAACATGGAAACATCAAAACTTATTTAATCTTCAAGGTATATGTATGTCCTATACAAACTAAAGTATACATACATATCCAAACACAACGAGTCCACTAAGATATATGCATGAAGGCACGTGGCTCAAAAAGGATGTATATGTATAAACAATAATTTGGATAAAATAGACATATACATGAAGTTAAATAAATAAACACACAGCAAAACCAAAAATGGGAATACAAGTTAAAATGTATGAATCATCAAAACTAGACTATACTAGCACATCTAATGGGTTCAAATATGCATTCAAGCTCAAACATATATAGATTTATTTGTGGCCCATAATATGTACAAGTATAAATCCTAGTGTTGACAAAAACTAACATTTAAACTAATATTCAAATCATGAAGCATCAAATCTTGAGAATACAAAAGATTTTACCCATAAAAAGTAGGATCATGAGTTTATCTCATAAACTTATTGAAGAATAAATAACTAGTATAAAATGATTTTGAAAAACTAGTTAAAGATCCTTCAAATACATCAAATCATATATTTTTCATAAAACATAACTAAATACATAAAGATTTAATCACTCATGATCTATAATGCTCAAAATGATTATGACACTTAAGTCATGGATAAATAAATGAAAAAGTGAGTGTTAAGAGATCATGAAAATAGCATTTTTATGAAAATAGACATTGAAGCTCAAATGAAACATGAATAACAATTTTATTAAAACAAATCATGAAAAATCTAAAACACAAACTTCTAGGTATATGTATAATTTATCCAATCCTAACAATACACATACATATCCCAAACGTAAAAGAGTCTAATAAGGATGTTTGCATGAAGGCAAGAGACTCACGGGTATACATGTATATTTATTAGATTTGAATTCAAAATACATATACATGAAGTAGAAACATGAAGGTAGGCAAAAACATGTATAAATGAAGGAATCATCAAAACTAACTTATACATGTGCATATAGTGGGTACAAATGAGCATGAAGTGCAAACATATATGAATCAATTTGTTCTCACTAGTTGTACATGCATACATGCAAGTTTTGATAAAAACTACATTTAAATTAGTTTATACCACATGAAGCACAAAAACAATTAAAACATGATCATGCTAAAAGTATCATGAATGAACAAGCATGAGCATAAATAAAATGGGAGTTTAGAGATCGTTACCAACTCCAAAACTCCAAAACATGGTGGTTGTCCCACCAAACTTCCCTTGAAAGAGATGCATCCAAATTGTTCTCTTTAAGCACGGAACGCATCCACTCCAAGGTACGGCAACTCTCACGTCATGTGAGAGCCCACACCTACATCAAAAATAGGAGGGGTGGTCTTTGGTACCCATATCTTCTTGGGTCCTTGGGGGTTAGTCCCTTCTCTAACCCAAACAAATTTATTTGCTAAATTTGAAACATGTAATCTATCATAACAAAATTTAGCAAGGTGGCCCATACGTCCACAATGTGTACAAGTGTACACATGAGCATACATGTGTTGGTGGTGACCGTGAGGAGCATGTGTATGCCGTGTATGGTGTGCATGAAAAGATGGAACTTGTTTCATTCAAACCAAAGATTCCAAGCGTGTATGGTTCATGGCACATTGGCTCATAGTGGAGCCCAAACAATCCATTTTCTTCTTAATTAAATTTATATCATTTTCAATCATAGGAGAAGTGGAGCATGCAATGGGTGAAGTGTGTGAAACTACCCTAGCATGGCAAATATGAGAATCAATTTTATTTTGCAAAACAATATTTTTCTCTAAACAAACATTCAAATCATTTGAAATGGAAATTATTTTATTTTTCAAAGCAACATTTTCTTTTAAAACAAAATCAACTTTTGAGGATAAAATTTCATTTTTCTTCAAAAGTTTTTCACAATCATTTTTAGATTTTAAAAACTCATTTTCTTTTAGTGCAAGATCAAGTTGAGATCTAAGTGAGTCACATTCACTAGAAACCTCTTCCTTCTCTTGCAAAACAATGTTAAGTTTAGAAGACAATTTTTCATTTTCTTTATTTAAAGCACAAGTCTTCTTTTTCAACAAATTATATTTTTCAATTAATTTTTCACAAACAATTGATAGTTCTTCATTTAAAGCATGGGCATCAACAAAGTCATTTGAAGAACTAGCACAATCATCACTATCTAGTTGAGTTTCCGATTGTACCTCAAGGGAGTCATTCCCTTGGACCATCAAGCATTGTGATTCGGATTCTCCACTAGATTCCACTTCTTGGATTTGCACTTGAAGCTTGGAGGTGTTGGTGGTTGTCAACAAATTCCACACTGCAAAGGCGGAATCAATGTTAGAACACGCATAAGATATTCTTTGGATAATGTGCTTCTAATGGCCTCAAGGGCTTGTGCATTGGCCCCTATATGATTGCGATTACCAAGATAGCATTTCTTGGTAGCGGCAAGGAAAACATGCAAGCCTAGGGTCTTTAGGTACATGGACATCCTATATTTCCATATGTCAATGTTGGACACATCGAATATGGGAGGTGAAAAGCAATCCATGGGTACAAACTATATGAGTGTGCAAACAAGAAAATGCAAACAATAGATTAGCAAACAAATGGATCTCACTCCTAGGATGTTAAGCCTAATATCAGGAGCGTAGGCTCTGATACCAATTGAAAAACACCTAGAGGGGGGGTGAATAGGTGTAAGTGCTAATCTAGAAAACTAAATGCGCTAAATGCGGAAGCTTAAAACAATCTTGCAACACACTTAATACAACCAACAAGTGTAGCTGAATTCCCCGTGAAGGGCTCTGGACTAACTCCTCTTGATTCCCCTAGATATGGGTTGAGGTGCTATATGAAGCTCTTGTGGTTAAGTACAAGTGAGGCACACACACAAGCAAGCCAAGCATATAAGAATGAGCAATATGAAATAATGCAAGGCACAACACAAGTATGAATGATATGGCAATATGAATAATGCAATGCACAAATATAAGAGAGAGAGAGTTAGAGAGACAATGGATCAAACGCTAACAACAAGATATGTTTCGAGGTTCGAGCCCCTAGCTCTACATCCCCGCCTTCACCACCGTGAAGGATTTCCAATCCACTATCTCCCACCGAGGGAACCTCCACCGAGGAGGATTTGTTACAACACTAGGAGTACCGAACTCCTCTCTCAAACACCGCCTCACAACCGAGGGGTAGGCCCGTAGCCAATACAACAACCAACACCTCTACCGAAGAGGGTTACAACCAATCTCCACCTCTCACTAGAGGGAGCAAACACCACTCCGATCAACCTCTACCAAAGAGGGATACAACAAGTCAAGGAGGGTTTACAACTAGTGGTTTCTTTCAACCACAAACTCTCCTTTCCACAAAACAAAGATCCTAAATAGATTAGGATAGAAGATAGGCTCAAGTGTGAAAAACTAGGTGTTTGGAAAACAGAAACTCAAAGAAAAATACTTGGGAAAACTCTTGTAAAAGATAGAAAATGAAAGCCAAGACAAATCTCCCAAAATACTCTTTTCTTTGATTTATCCAAAAACCTAAAACAAATAAGATTGGAAGTTTAAAGCTCAAAAACACTTTTGAAAACTTATTTTTAACATTAGGGAAACAACAATTTTTCTCTTGTAAAAACCTTAGCCAAAATCCCAAAGAATTGGGGTTTATATAGGCCAAAACAGAAACTAGCCGTTAGGCTGATCTGGCAGCCTGACAGGCTAGCGGTCGGCCGGCCCGGCCGACCGCCAACGGTCATATTTCTGACCGTTGGGCAATCCGGTCGGCCGCCCGGCCGACCGCCCAGATACAAAGAGCAAAGCTCTCTGGTCCGGTCGGCCGCCCGGCCGACCGTCCCCGTGTCTGCCAAACATGCACAAGCTTGTGCACGTCGGTCGACCGCAAGGGTCGACCGGCCTTTGGTGCGGTCAACCCGTGCGGTCGGCCGACCTGGCCTGTCAGCCACTGTTCTGGGACAGAAACACTTGTAAAAAATATTTCTAAAAATCTTTTAAGTTTTTGTAAAAATACCCAAAAATAGTTTTAACATTTTGCATTGATATATAAACATGTGATAAAAAGTTTAACTCAAATATCATGCAAGTTAGACTATTTTTGTGTTTTGAAAGTTTTACCAAAAACCAAAACTTGTATTTTATAAACTTGGATTTTTCAATAGGAAATCTGATTTTTCCTAAAACTCATGAATAGACATATCAAAATAAGTTTGTATAAGATATGAAGCATGTATGTATATTGAACACATCTAATATACATAAAAAACCATTTAAACTTGTTTTGATCTACTATTCATGAAAACCAAATCCAAAACATAAATCTTGTGTGTGTTGTGAACTTGAGCATATCAATTATACTAAGCTTTACAAATGGATCTAAACACACTAAACTATGGATACCTAAGTCTTCTTGACGATCTTCATCTTCAAGTCGACTCGGTCCAAAAACGTGATCCAACGAGCATGGCTATGTATCATCTTGACGCTCGGGCTCGGGAATTACCAAGTGAAGGCTTCCAAAACTCCTCTTTTTGAAGCAATCACCAACTAATATCTTGATTAATGATCTGTAACTAAAATCACAAGATTATTAGTAAACATAACTACATGAGTTAATCATCATCAAAACTAGGGTGGAAGGCCTTCGGGCCAACAGAATAAAGGGGGCTAGAAAATTAGGGTTTTAGTTCACAGCTAAGGCTCCTTCGCTGAGAATCATGAGAACCCATCCATTAATTTATTCGCACTCATGGTTAATTTTAAAAAAAGAAAAAAATTGTTAAAAAGTTGGAAAGAAAAAGAAAATAAAAATTAGGGAAAGGAAAAGAATGAGTCTAGAAATGTGAAAAGAACGAATAAAAACAAAAAGTAGTCAGAATTAACAGAACAAAAAATACAAGAAAAATTTAGAGGTAATAAAAAATACAAAATAAAGTAAAGAATGAAAAATTAGAAAAATAAATAAATAAATATAGAAAAATAAAATAAGGAATACATTTAAAAAGTTAAAAGAACCAAAAAATGAAATAAAAAGCTTAACATATTTAAAAACTATAAAAAAATAAAAAAAATCTAAATGGAAAGAAGGAACCTAAAAGAATATAAAAAAGTAAACTAAGAAAAAACCTTAAAAAATGAAAGTAAAAGTTTGGAAGATGAAAATTAAAAAAAAATAAAGATGAATAAATTCAAAAAGGAAAAAACTTAGGAAAAATGAAATAAAAGGACAGTAAAAAAGACCAAAAGAAGAATATGAAACAACTAAAGAAAATAAAATTTAACGAAAAATAAAGAAAAAAAAGAAAAGAATAAATAATGAAAAAACTTAAAAAAGGAAAGAAGTATAAATAGGGTTGTCAACTGGGCTGGCCCAGCAACCCACACGGCCACGGGCTCGGCACGGCCTCGGTGGTACCCGGGACTCCGGCTCCCCCATAGGCCGGACCCGAGTTTGGATAAAGCGGTCCACGATCCGCGGGGGGGGGGGGGGGGGGGGGGCGTGCCTAGCCCGTTCCCGGCCCTAGACCAGGCATGGGCACGAGCTTTGGCACGGCCCTCTCGGGTCGGGCCGGCCTACTTGTCCCAATGGCTCAAAGAGCCATTGGGGGGTCCAGGCCGGGGCACGGGCTTTGGCACGGCCCTCATGGCCGGGCCAGCCTGCTTGCCCCAATGGCTCAAAGGGCCATTGGGGCACTTGATTGTGGCCTGGCCCGAACCCGCATCTCCAACGGCTCAAAGGGGGGTTCTGCAATTTTTTTTTGCAAACCCCCCCCCCCCGGCTATTTTGGCCTTGGCGGTGGTGTTTGCATTTTTTATTTTTTTTTGCAAATAGCCCCCTAACGAGTAGAATGGACTTATGGTGAATCTTTTGCAAAAGAAATGGCAGAAAAAAATACTTCTCTTTTTTTTTTATAAATACTTCATCTTCCCTACTTCATTTCATCATAAATAAAAAACTCTAGAATTCTCAAAAATTTCTCTAAAATTCCCAACTACAAGGTTACAAGCTCTCACGTTCTCAAGCTCTCTCCCCCCCCTCTCTCACTCTCTCTACAGGCTCTCAAGTTCTCAAACTCGCTCTTTCAAGCTCTACAAGGTATCAAGTTCTCTCTCTCAAGCTCTACAAGCTCTCAAATTCTCAAGCTCTACAAGCTCCATCGGTAACTCGGTAATTATAGTCTTGTAAATTTAGAAATTAGTAAATAAAATGAATGTCAATTCTTCATCAGTAGGCCCTAGTCAAGCTTCTGATTTTAGATATCATGGTAGTTTTAGTTTGACTAATAAACAGTGAGAAGCTCTAAATTTGTTTTTACCCGAGACTTCACAGATTCTATTAACATAATACACAGATTTTGCTGCTTCTTCTGAAGCTACCACTACTCCTTATATAATTATTAGTTCTATCGAGGTATCAACTACCTCTACAAATCTTAAATTTGGAGATTAAAAATATTTTGATAAAGTAACTCTTGATGGAGGTAGGAGGGCTCAATGCAAGTTGTGTCCAGATGTTTCAGATACTTTTCTCAAAAATGGGGGAACCGACCCCCTAAGCAGACATATTAAGAGTAAACACCCCGCATAACAATCACGACAAACTCAAATTAGCACTTTAGGTACCACACTAGGCACTTTTACTTATAATCATGTTACAGGTAAAACTTATTTAGCTAAATATCTTATTCGGTCTGAACAACCTTTTAATATTGCTGAAGATGGTGCATTTACAAGATTATATTAGAACCACTCATAATTCGAATTATGAGCCAGTCAGTAAGAATACTTAAGACCAGAAATGTTTAGAGTAGTTGAAGAATAAAAATAAATGTTAATTGCAGATTTGTCTTCTTTACCACATAAAATTGAACGTTGAAAAGCTCTTAACGGCGAACATTATATTGTTATTACTGCACATTTTATTGATTCTGATTGGCTTTTAAATAAAAAAAATTATCAGTTTTAAAAAGTTTCCTTATCCTCATAATACTCCAAATATAAGTAAACTTATAATGCATGTTACTAGAGAATATAGAATTGATTGCAAAAGTTTTACTATTGATAATACTAGCAAAAATACTACTGCAATTGAAATTTGAAAAATTATCTAATACTTATTTTGAATGAATTTTTTTCCATATTTGATGCATTTGTCATATTATTAACTTGTGTGTACAAGATGGTTTGAAAATTAATGATTATGTTCTAAAATTAAGAGATACTATTATATTTACTAAAAATAGCGGCACAAAAAGACAAACCTTTAGATAAATTTGTTCGTCTTAGGCCTACCTGCTAAAGATTATCTCAAGATGTAAGAACTTGTTCGAACTCAACATATAATGTATTGAGTAAAGCAATTCCTTATAAGTAGGCAATAAATAGGTTCAATTCTATAGAATTGTCTAATGTCTTATCTCTAAGGAGAAATGGGAACTTTGTGAATGAATTTGTGAATTTTTGAAAAGATTTGAAAGAGTAACAAAATTATTTTTTAGTATTTATTATTCAACGACTAGTTTAGTATTTTATGAGTTAACTAAAATAACTGAGAAATTTTCTCGATGCAGAAATAATGATTTTCTTCGTGATATTATTGCTCTCATGGAAAAAATTTATAAATAATTTAAAATTTTTCTTATATTTTTTATTTTGCTGCTATTATGGATCTTAAGATTAAATTTCATGAATGTAAATTTTTACTTGAAATGTTTAGTGAAAGAATGTAATATGGGTATATATTAATGTTTCTATAAATAAGTTATATGGTTATTATGAAACTACCTATAAAAATAAATAATTTTCTTGTTCATCTCAATCTTCTTCTTCAACTAGGAATAGAAATTCATTATTTTTAAGTCTTTTATTAGCATCTAAAAGATTTAGAACCTCTGACACTTTAAATGAGCTCAATTATTATATACAATATGCCGCGCTCCTGAGATTGATCTAGACTCAGATTTAATATTTTTGATATTTTGACATGGTGAAAATCACAGGTATCAACTTATCCTATATTTTTCATCATGGCATGTAATTTTCTAACCCTTCTGACATCTACAGTAGCATTGAAGTATGCTTTTAGTAAAAGTGGTCGAGTGCTGACTGATACGAAGAATCATCTGGCGTTGGATGCAATCAAAATGACCATATGTGGGAAGGCTTGACTAGATGCGAAAAAAAAGAAGTCAAAATAAAACAATTAACGATCTCATCGAAGACTTCCCAGAAGATGAATGAAGACTTTGAAATTTTTTTATTTATGAATGAAAAAATATTTGAAGATTTGTAATTTTTTTTATTTATGAATGATAAAATTTAAATTTTTTAATTTATACTTTAGTTGTATTTGTATCCATTTATCTATTTTATTAGATCATTAATAAAAAATTACATTTTCATTTCACAACTTCTAATTTTCTTTGTCAATTTTTTTACTTAACATTTTTTGAGATTTTTAAAAATATTTAAGAAAATTTTTACATTTTCTTAATTTTTTTAAATTTTTTAGGATTTTTTAAATTTTTTTAATAATTAGCCGGGTCAGGCCGGACCCATGTTCCCTAAAGGGAACCTGGGCTCGAGCTTGGGCCGGGCCGGCATGGTTTGGCCAGCAGGGTGGGCTCAGCTTGGCCCGCCATGCCCGGGCCATCCCGTTTGACACCCCTAATTATAAAATGACACAAAATCAGAAATAGAAAAGCAGAAAATAAATTTAAAATTTGAAAATGATTAAAATAAGAACATAAAAAATCTAGTAAAAAGTGAAAGGATAGAAAATAGTGAAATAAACTTTTGAAAAAAATAAAAGAAATAATAAAAAGATGAATAGTATCTCGAAATTTTAAAGAAAGTTTTAAAGAAAAATAAAAATGAAAATTTTTTTAGAATAAAACTAAAACAAATAAAATAGAAAGAGAGAGAGAGATGAAAAGAGGAAATATAAAAACTTTTGACAAAAAAACAAAAATAAAAAACAAAGAAAGGATATTAAAAATATATTGAGTGTAACTGGGAAAAAGTCAAGGATAACTATGAAGAAATATAGAAAGTAAAATGTAACAGAAAATTAAACAAATCCTGAAGGAAATAAAAGACTAATTAAAAATAAATGAAAGAAACTTCAAATGGCAAAGATTCTAGTAAAAGAAAAGAAAAAATATGAAAAATAAAGTGAATAAGAAAGAGAGAAAAAATATAAAAAAAGAACAAAATCATAAAACAAGAGATAATGAAAGAAAAAAGAAAAAATGCTAAAAAATGGTAAGAAAAGAAAAGAAAGGAAGAATTAGAGGGGAAAATGAAACGTGAAAAGAAAAAAAATGAGAAATACGTAATTTGGATAAATAAAATGAAACAAACAAAAAGATAAGAAAATTGTAGAAATAAATAAAAAATAAGAACAATAATTTGAAAAGTAAAGAAAGAAGAGTCAGGAAAATAAAATTAAAGAAGGAAAAAAATAAGGAATCAATTAAAAAAAAAAGATTTTATCAAGGATGTGAAAAGTTGAACTTGTTCACAAACTGTGAAGAATGAAAGAATTTTTTTGTGTAGTGTTGTATTTCTCATATCAAAATCAAGCAAAACTGAATTAATAATTCAGCTAGATATGACATTTTTCAGATCAGATGATCGAGTCATAAACTAGCTAGAAGAAGTCTTTCTTTCTCTTTGCTGCTTGATACTGAGTTACGAGAGATCTCATATTCAAAACTGAGCTATGACAACCTTTGTTATTGAAGAAAATTGAAAATAAAAAACTCACAAAGAAGATATAGACTCTTTAATTAATTAAAGAAATTTTGTACCTTCTTTACAATATAACAATTAATCGACTAAGTCTTTGCTTATTTAGTAAAAAGTTACTCTAATCAATATGATTTTTTTAGTCCCACAAAACATATGAATCTGCAAATAATGTTCAAACACCATTAAATATAATATGCCATAAATACCAAACATACGGTCAGATGCAAAAATGTCATGAGAATGACAAAGTGTGCAGGAACAACAATTAAATATATTAATTTTTAGAAATAATTAACCACAAAATAATATATTAACTAAAAATAGTAGCAAAAATAACTACTCACCAATGAGTATTGTGCTTTTCTTGATCATTTTCTCCTTTTTTATGGCAGTCGATCAGAACCGGAGAGGATGACTCAGTTATCTGATTGGCTTGTAGAGCTTTTAGAGAGAGTTTTGTAGTTTGATAGTTTAAAGTCGAGTCATGAAAGATAAAAGAGGGAGAGCTTACTTTCTTTCTTTCTTTTTTTTTCTTTTTTCTTTTTTTCCATTTCTTTCTTGTGAATATGTGAGGCTCAGTTTTTTCATTTTTTGTAAAAGATGACTTATTTTTTTGATGTTTAGATTTTAGAAAAAAAATGAGAGAGTCTCCATAATTTAAAAGTTTCAATTTGAAAAAGATAAAAATAAAGAGAGTATGAGAGAGAGAGAGAGAGAGAGAGAGTTTCTATGAAATGCGTATTTAACTATACAAGAAGATGTTTACGTGGTTTCTATTTGTTTTTAAGAGTAGTTGTAGATTAGGGATATTTTTGACTCTCTTATACTCAGCTGTATCTAACCTCTTCCTCCTCTAACTTTTATATCCCCTTGTTTGCCTATTAAAGTCCTCGCTATTGCACTAAAACTTCATAAAAAAGTTTCTCAATTTCTACCGGAGTATTAAGATTTTTAGTTGAATTTCACAAGGATGTGGGCTTGGACACGAATAATTCAAATTATGATTAGTAGGACAACTTTTTACGTCATAATATTAAACTTTGTCAATTTTTATATCCATCTAAATTCTCAAATTATTAATATAAGAATTTTTTTTTAAATAGTTTGTCTTGCTAATTTGGATCGAGGCACCAAATATTTATAAAATCAAAAGAAAATTAAAAAAGAAAAATGTTGAAAAATTTGAAGAGCAGCAGCTTAATTGTGGCGCCAAGAACAACGAGGGTCAGAAAAATTAGGATTTTAGTTCACAGCTGACGCTGAGAGAATGATGAGAACCCATCGACTGATCTGCGTAGTTGGCCGCCACCTCAATAAATAGAGGGGAACCCATCTCTTCTCTCTTCATTACCGCCACTTTCTCACCAATTTTTCCCAAACCCTAATTTCAAGCTCTCTTTCTCTATTCTCAAGAAAGCTATCATTTTTTTCTGTCTCTGATCTCATAAAAGATAGCTTTTTTCTTTAACAATCCTCTCTGCAACCAAGCGTAAGCCAAGCCGCCGCTGCCGCCGCTAGGGTTTGCTCGCCTCCACGAAGAAACCCATCATCTTCATCATCAGCGCAATCGTCATTGTCCTCGCAATGGCAATGCCGATGACATTGCTTAATCTTCCGACGGGTTTCTGCTTCGAGCCGACAGACACAGACCTGGTGGATTTTTACCTCCGACGAAGGGCCACCACCGGAGCCGCTGCCTGTGTTTTCCCTGGATGTCTCATCCAAGAATCTGACGTCTATGCGACGGAGCCCTGGAATCTCCCAAGTAAGTCCAATTCTGACTGCTCCCCTTTTTCTTAGTTTCTTTCTTTGTTTTTTTTTCAAATTGGTTGTCATTAATTTAGTTTAATTATTGTGGTTTTCTTCTTCTTGCTCAAATTTTGACTTGCATTGATGTTGTTTAACATCAAATCAAGTTTATTAATTAGTTTGCTTCTCTGCCAATCACTTGTTGATCCATTATGATTGATATATTGAAGTCGGTTAAACTTCAAATTTAAATTTTGAGGGAATTGTTTGCTGTGCTGATCATTTGTTTGATGGATTGCAGGTGATTCATTTCTGTACCAGGGCATTGAGAACAACATGTACTTCTTCACTCCCCGGTATCCCACCAAGGAGAACTCTCAGAGGGCTCGCCGAACTACTGGCTGCGGTGTCTGGCTGGGCTGCGGCAAGGACAAGCACATCAAGGTCGGGTCTCGGCTCATCGGGCACAAGACGCAACTCACCTTTGTGATCATCAAGGGGAAGGACAAGAAGGAGAAGATCAACACAGGCTGGATCATGCACGAGTTCCGGCTGCAATCACCCCCTTCTTCAGGTCCAAACAAAGCCAAGTTCGATGTCCTCGTCCTCTGCAGGATTCACTTCAAGAAGAACAACAACAGCAACAACAAGTGTTGGGAATTTGCAGGTTCTGTTGCAGATTCTGGTGCCGTTTCTTTTACCCAACAGCAAGAAGAAGAGGAAGCAGAGGGAAGTTTGGTCAAAAGGAGACGATTTAAGGAAGATGAATTGATGGCTGGCAGTAATATCGAGACAAGGACCTCTGGGATTAATGTCTACACTGATCAGTCAGCGGGCCAACCTGCAGCACCACTGGAGGAACCACGAGAGCTTGCCTCCATGGCATCAGATGCTGTTTCTCTTGTTGAATCTTGTAGTATTTCTAAACAACAACAAGAAGAAGAAGATGCAGATGCAGATTTTGATTATGCCCTTTCTCTTGAGCGTCAACTAGTAGAAGTAGGAGAAGAAGAAGAGGAAGCAGTGGGAAGATATGACTGACAGTACTTATGAGACACAGACATCTGGGATTAATATCTACACTGAGTCATCGGGCCATCTTGTACCATCGCTGTCTTCATCATTCTCCAGAATGCCAACATTGGTTTTGTCGGAGGAACCAATAGAGCCCGCCTCAATGTCATCAGATGTGGCTTATGTTGCTTCTGCAGTCAAAGAACCAAGAGAACCAGAACTACAACAGAGACTGATGGCTCGGGCTGACAATAGTACAGATATGTCTTGTATTGCTGCTGCTACTGCAGTGGGAGAACGAGAACAAATAGAAACAGAAACAGCGAAAAGGCTGCTTGAAAGAAGATGGCCTGTCGAGGAACGTGGGGTGGAAAACACTGAGTCTACTAGCCGTTCATCACAATTCAATGCCGGCTGTAATCTTCTAGCTGATCTATATTGCCTTGATGACTTGGGTAGCAGCTTTCCACCAATGGATGCAGATCAGTTTAGCGCATCATCATCTTTCCTTGCTCCACCAATATCAGCAGCAAATCACATTTCAGACTACTATTACAATGATGGCTTCGATGGCTTAGCAGGCCTCGGGGACTTTCCCGCCATCGACATCGAATCAATTATACCTGACTTACCTGACTGGCTAGAGGTCTGACAGTCCTGTTCTGCAGGACTTGCTCAATGCCCAGAAGAACAACAATGAGGAATGATATTTATTTTCTAAATTGATAGGAAACTGAGCAAACAGTTTATTTGTAATTAGTGAGGTCTGAATGTATTTTACTGACTGTCAATTGAGATTTTTGATGTAAACAGTGTATATGTTTCTGTAATTTAAGCTAGAAAATGGCTTCCCTCAAGAAGAACTAAAGTCATAAATTTTCTTCGTTATTTTTGTTTATTGATACTGTCAGACTTCAAATTAGTTACTCATGTGTCTAATCTTTGTGCCATATTCAAGTTTACTAGTAGTCAGGGTGGGGGTTTTGTGAATCTGAGTTTGATGTGTGAGATTTCTGATATGGAGCTGATACAGTATAGTTTAACTTGGATATCCTTAATGCTGACAGTTTAATTTGGAACTAGCATCTCCATATGTCAGGTTCCTATAGTATCAGATATCTGGTTTTCTTTGGTTATTTATGATAGCTCGGATTGTTTCTTTCTGGTGATATCTGAGGTACTTTGTCATCAAGCCAAGTGCTTCAGTTCGTATGTTTGGTGTTAATTCCCTTTTATACATGTCTTTTGCTTTTATCACACAGCTCACTTCTTTTCTAAAAATAGAGCTTCTGGACCAATATTGATGCAAATTTGAAACATGGATACTACTCTTTGTTAGGTTCAAGTTAGAACCTAATTTGTTAGGCTAATGTTGGTGGTGCATGAGTGTACATTGTTCGAGACATAATTCTCAGTGAGTACATAATATGGCACTGATTACATATAATACTGGCAACTGAGTATTGATGATTGCAAATTCTGCCACTGTTACTTTTGCTCGATCTAGAAAAAGTAAATAGCTAGAATTCAAGTGCATCAAGTGATTTCCAGGATTACTATTCTTTTTGCATTCAAATGCATGAAGTAATTCTTTTTTTTAGTAAGAAACACTATAGCACTAATTGCTGGCAATGAAATTCTCAAATGCATCAGAAGTGATGATCTCAAGACATTCAAATTCCCCAAAAAAAACACAAAGATAAGAGCCACAATTAATTTGCAGGATGTTGAAGGTAGCATGGAACAGGATCCGATGGGGTGGGGGGAGAGAGGCCTTAGTCTTTATGTTGTGGATCCTTAATTTTTGGTTTCTAAACTGAGGCTATGTATCAACTTGTAATCTAAGCATCTTTAGCCTGTCTTCTTGATTACCATTTCTTTGTACATCGCCACATGTTATCATTAATGGTTCTCAAGCGAGAGGACTGAGCGCAAAAGAAGTAAAGGCTTTGAAACAGCTACATCTTAATTAACCATAACTAATATGCATCCCACCCCAGCTATGCTTCAATTGTGTGTCAGAGCTCTTCTCGCTTCCACTCTGCTAAGAAAAGAGGAGAACCCACCGTACAATTTTCTATGTAAGAATGAGTTAATCACTAGTCCATTATCCTTAGTGTGTGCTCGGTGCAGGAAGAGGAAGTGATGGCATGGGTAGCAATTTTTGTTTTAATTCCTACAACAATTGTTTTCCTGCTCACATTCCTTATCCTTGACAGAAAATGATAAGTGAAAAGTCTCTCACAGAATTTAATTTAAACCAGCACATTATGATTGGGAGTTACCAGAGGCTGATCGTCCTTCGTTGAATTTCCCAAAGGTCTACCAATCAAGGTTCAAGCAACATCAACTGATTTCTAGGCAACACAATCGTCAAAAACCTAATGCCAACAAGCTACATATGAAGGACTAGAGCCATCAATATTCTGCATAATAAGACCTCTTGTTTGTACATGCATAGTGTTAAAAGTTATCTAACTTGTATGGCTGTGGAACCTCTCACTGAGAAGACTCTGTCCAATAAGTTTGTAGAATATTGTGTTATTTGATCTCCTTCATATATGTTATTCAATTCACTGGCCTAAAAGAAGATCAGTGCTCATCAATTTGTTCTAAATCTTTTATAGATCCTTAGCACTTAATATTATCTTAGGGCGTGTTTGGTTGCAAGGAAGTGAGCGGAAGTAAGGAAACGGGAAGTATAATTGCTCACTTTCCTATCTATCCAAACACCAGAAAAGGAAATAAGAAAACCTCTTTTCCTTTTACTCTTTTCTCTTTTACACAATCATTTCCTCATTTTCAGGGTGTTACAGTTAATTTTATGGTCATGTAAATCTCATTTGTAATAAGTTGTAGCACAAAACAGTTAATTTTTTTATCATGTAAATCTCACTTACATTCTAATTATAGTTCATTTTTTATTTTTTAATTAATTTTTATTTTAATATTATTTTGCGGTCAACTTTGTGGTCAACTTTTTCACTTTCACTTTCACATTACCATCCAAACACCGGAAAAGACATAACATTTTTCAAACCATACTTCTCAACAACATTCAAACACCGTAAAACTTACTAACCAATTCCCAAGTTCCAAAGGGAACTATTACTACTTTCTCACTTTCACCCTTAACCAAATAGGCCCTTAGCTGAATAGTATGCTAATTAATCAACAACCCTATCATTCTTGCAATAAAAGATTACAAGAAAGAGTAGTTTTCATTTACCCCTCTTATTTGACTTTAATTTTAAATTAAAACTCTAATGTTAAAAAGTTCATTCTGAGACCCTTTAAATCTAGAATATTTCTCCCTAACACTTGTAAGGACTTGGGGCACCATCTCAAAAGACTAGCATTCTAGGTGGAGTTACCCAAATTCTTATATACCCAAGACCATCCCCTTGTCTAGCCGATGTGGGACTATTTATTCGCACAAATACCAACAATCCCCCTCTCGAATAAAAAGTCTCCATGTAAGCTTATCTTTTCACCTGAAAAACCATCTTCACACTCAGAAGACCATATGCTCCATTGAGATTCTCTTCACTGCATTGGGTAGCACACTCCTTACGTGAAGCAAGACTGTAACCTGTTACTCCTCTTCACTGCTTTGGTGATCGACACGTCTTACGTGAAGTAAGAGCACTGCTGCCAAATCCTCGAGAGCCAACTAGCTCTGCATGGGCCTTTTACCGCGCCTTCCGCTAGCGCCCGCGCCTTTGTGCCCGGGGGGATCAAACACCACCCACACACATGGCTAAGTTCGGGGCATGGCTCTGATACCATTTGTTATGATCTATCATCGATCAAACAACAGAGAAACACCGAATTAATGACTCTGCAGTAGAAACTTTGGAGCGGATCTATCACTAGAAAGCAAAAATAACTAATCACCACAATAAATCATGAAACACCAGATTTAACATGGTTCAACAATGTGCCTACGTCCACAGGGAGGAGGGGAGAAATCATTATTGAAAATAAAGAAGAAAATACAAGAGTTAAAAGAATATCTCTCTCTTATAACTCTTAATGGTGGAAATATCTTTTGTTCTTGACACACCTTTAAAAGGCCAACCCCAAGTGGTTTATATAAGACCTAGGATGATCTAGTCCAAACTAAATTTCAACAATCTACTCATCACCACCTTAGAAAAGAAGAAAGCTTAATCCAATCCAAATTGGAAACATAACCAAAAAAATTTGCCCAGAACCCGACATTAGTCGACTAGGGCCAAGTATTAGTTGACTAATACAAACTATTAGTAAACTATACCAATAAATTAGTCGATTACTGTAACACAATCTAAGAACTCAACTCTCTGTTTGCAAGGCCTAGTCGACTACATCCAGTATTAGTCGACTAGCCTAGAGCCCAGTCGGCTAATAATACATGTTAGTCAACTAATCAACATGCACAAAACCTGTACATGTCTGTACTTTATCTCTAAAGTTTGTAACACCTCCATCTGATCCTCGATTCTTCTCCAATGAATATAAGGCACTCAAAAGACTAAAAAATTTATTGTGATCTATCACCGATCAAACAACAAAGAAATACTGAATTAAAGGCTCTACAACGAAAACTTTGAAGCGGATCTGCACTAGCAAGCAAAAGAAACTAATCACCATAAAAAACTAAGAAACACCAGATTTAATGTGGTTCCGCAATGTACCTATGTCCATGTGGAGGAGGGGAGAAATCTTTATTGAAAACAGAGAAGAAAATACAAGAGTTACAAGTATATCTCTCTTGCAACTCTGAATCATGGAAATCTCTTTCGTTCTTGACACACCTTTAAAAGGCTAACCCCAAGGGGTTTATATAGGAGTTAGGATGATTTAGTCCAACTCAAACTTCAACAATCCAATCAGCACCGTCTCAGAGAAAGAAGAAAACCAAATCCAATCCAAACTGAAAACAAAACCCAAAAAAGAATTTGCCCAGAACCCGACATTAGTCGACTAGGGCCAAGTATTAGTCGACTAATATCAATAAATTAGTCGATTACTATAACACAATCTAAGAACCTAACTCTCTGTTTACAAGGCCTAGTCAACTACACCCAGTATTAGTCGACTAGCCTAGAGCCTAGTCGACTAATAAAATATATTAGTCAACTAATCAACATGCACACAGCCTATATATGTTCGTGTTTGATCTCTAAAGCTTGTAACACCTCCACCTGATTCTTGATTCTTCTCCAATGAATATAAGCACTCAAAATACTAAATAATTTGTTGTGATCTATCACCGATCAAAAAATAGAGAAACACTGAATTAATGGCTCTACAGCAAAACTTTTAAAGTGGATCTACCACTAACAAGCAAAAGAAACTAATCACCACAAAAAACTGAGAAACACCTGATTTAACGTGGTTCAACAATGTGCCTACATCCACGGGAAGGAGGGGAGAAATCTTTATTGAAAACAGAGAATAAAATAAATAAGTTACAAGAATATCTCTCTCTTACAACGCTTAATGATAGAAATCTCTTTTGTTCTTGACACACCTTTAAAAGGCCAACCCCAAGGTTTTAGATAGGACCTAGAATGATCCTAATCCAACTCAAACTTCTACAATCTAATTAGCACCGCCTCAGAGAAAGAAAGAAATCGAATCCAATCCAAACTGAAAATAGAACCCAAAAAAACTGCACAGAACCCGACATTAGTCGACTAGGGCCAAGTACTAGTCGACTAATATCGAGTATTAGTTGACTATATCAATAAATTAGTCAACTACTGTAACATAATCTGAGAACCCAACTCTCTGTTTGCAAGGCTTAGTCGAGTACAACCAGTATTAGTCGACTAGCCTAGAGCTTGGTCGACTAATAACACCTATTGGTCGACTAATCAACATGCACAGAGCTTGTATATGTCTGTGCTTGATCTCTAAAGCTTGTAACTCCTCCACTTGATCCTTGAATATGAGGCACTCCAAATACTAATAATCTCCACCTTGACTCTTCTCTAATGAATATGAGGCACTCCAAATACTAATAATCTCCACCTTGACTCTTCTCTAATGAATATGAGGCACTCCAAATACTAACAATCTCTATCTTGACTCATGTTCATTGAGTCCCTTTGTAAAAATTGGCCTTCGCTTCATTCGCTTTGCTTTCTCCCCCTTTTGTGACTTCACATGTCTCTCTTCTAAGAGCTCATTCTCTACTTTACTTTTGGAGAACCATGATGAAGTTTAGAGATGCTCTGAGCTTCTCTATCAGGATGGTCTTCGTCATCATATCTACTGGATTCATTTTTGTGCTGATCTTTACCAAATCGATCACCTTATCATACATGACCTATTGATGTATCTTGTGATACCTCACATCAATGTGCTTCATCTGCTTGTGATACCTGTGATTCTTAGTAAGATGAATCACACTCTGACTATTGCAAATGAATCCGAACTAAATTCTACATGATACTGAACGTCTCAACCAATCCTCTCAACTACAAAGCTTCATTTGATGCCTTAACTGCAGCCATGTACTCTGTCTTTGTCGTTGAAAAAGCAACAGTATCTTGCAACTCTATCTTCCAACTAATGACACACTCAGCTTCTGTGAACACATAGCCCATCGTAGATCTTTGCTGATCAAGATCTCATACATAATCTGCATCAATATAGCCTTGTAATATCCTAGAGTTTTCCATTTTCAATCTCTAAAACACCAAGTCTAGTCTCGAGTCCCTCGCAGATATTTTAGCACCCACTTCATTGCTTTTTAATGTTGCTTTTTGAATTTGACATGAACTGACTTACTGCATTAACTTCATAGGCTTAGTCAGGCTTAGTGAAGACCATACCATACATATGTGATCCCACCACACTAGCATATGGTACTCGAGATATCTCTTCCCCCTCTTCTGATGATTGTGGACACTACTTAGAGGATAATTTGAAGTGACTTGCCAAATGAGTAGTGACTGGTCTTCCTTCTGCTATGTTAAATCTCTCCAATACCTTAATAACGCAGTTCTCTTGGGATAGTCAAAGTCTTCCTGAGCCTCTATCTCGAGTGGTCTCCATACTTAAGATCTTCTAGGCTTCTCCCAGATCTTTTATGTCAAATTTTTTCTTGAGCTGAGCTTTAAGCTTCTAAACATGTGTCTTATTTTTCGCAACAATTAGCATATCATCCACAAATAACAATAAATATGTCAGATCATTACTCTGCTTAAAATAAATACAACTATCATACTCACATCGGTTGTATCTGATCTTGATCATGAAAGAATTGAACTATTTATACCGCTGCCTAGAAGATTGTTTAAATCCATAGAGTGACTTATTTAGAAGACACACCTTATTTTTTTTGACCTTCCTGAGGATAACTTTCAGATTGTTTCACATATGTCTTCTCCTCCAGCTCATCATGCAGAAACGCTATTTTGATATCCATTTGCTCTAACTCAAGATCAAACTGAGCAACTATCACCAATAGCATTTGAATAGATATATGCTTAACTACAAGAGAAAAAAATCTCATTGTAGTCAATATCCTCCTTTTGAGCATATCCTTTAACAACTAACTCATTGTCTTTCTTGTGAAAGACCCATCTGTAACCTATTGTCTTGGAGTCTTTCGGAAGATCGACTATATGTCCATATTTAGTTTCTGTCCAAAGACCCCATCTCCTGCTCCAAGGCTATAATCCACTTGCCATGGTCATCTACCTCAATCGCCTCACTGTAACTACTAGGATCACCTATTTCTGTTACTAATGCGAATGCGACATGATCATCTTCCCAGCCATATCTTGTTTGTGCACCATTACTCTGACTGACCGCCTTAACGGTCTAGGTTGCTCTTGAGTAGTCTTCTCATTATCTCTATCTAAATCTGAGGAGTTCTCTTTTGACCCTTCAGGCCTTTTAGGGTTCTTTGAGAACTAAACTCTCTTTTTCCTGAGTGTTTGTCAAGCTTTCTGTAGCTTCACCTTGTGCTTTATCCTCTGTCTTTGATTTTTCTTGCAACATTGATTACTCATCAAAGACCATATCTCTACTGGTAAAGGTACTCCTTGACTCAGGATTCTAAAGTCTGAAATCCTTGACTCCTTTGGTGAGCTATGAAGATACACTTATTAGATTTCGACTCCAGTTTGTTCTTTTTTGACTATCAACCAAACTATATGTCGGGCAACTTAAAATCCTTAAGGTTGAATAATTCACAAACTTTTCTCACCATATCTCCTCTTAGATCTGAAGATCAATAGCTGTTGATGGTGATTTATTTACTAGATGACTCACATGATTCACCGCCTTTGCCAAAAATTCTTCTAACATGTCAGCATGTAATCTGATACTGCGGGCATGCTTTATAAGTGTCTAAATCATGCGCTCTGCTACTCTATTCTGTTCTGATCGTCTTGGAATACTTAGTTAGTGTTTGATGCCCTTACTTCCTAAGTAATCTTTGAATTCCTTGGAGGTATACTCGCCTCCATTATCTGACCTCAACACTTTCACCTTTCGCCCCATCTGATTTCCACCATAGTTTTTCACTCCTTGAACTTTTAAAATACTTCTAATTTATGTTTGAAGAAGTATACCTAAACTTTCCTAGAGAAATCATCTATGAAAGTAATATAGTACCTAGCGCCCTAATGGGTGCTACTGGCGAAGACCACCATACATTCGTGTGTATGATATCTAGTAAGTCCTTTGTCTTATGCTGTGATGTAGAGAAAGCTACTCTGCATTGTCTACCCATAATGCAAAATTTACAAAGATCAAATTTACAATATGTAATACTTGGTAGAGCATCATTTTTGTGTAGGACTTGAAGATCTCGCTCGCTCATGTGTCCAAGACGCTTGTGCCAAAGTCTTTTGAGAATTATCATGGAGTTTTTGGTAACTTTGATTCCTCCATCTGCTTCTGAAAACTTGAACACTTGAGATTTAAAAGTTCCCAACGAGAAAGATTCTTCTTCAAATCTGGAACTGTTTTCCATTGATTTGCAAAGGGGAAAACTTACACAAAAAAGAAGAAGTTGAGGAGCTAAATTACAAGTAATACAGAAGATTGCAAGTAGATCTCCTCAGAGATTCTGGAGAAGTGTGCCGGTAGGAGTCTGGTCTGCGCGCGACCACTTTGTCCCTTTGACGATGCGAGCGATGAGATTCCCTTCTCGCCTGGTTCGGGGAATCAGAGAACAGAAGGTTGGTAGAACCCTCTTTTTACTTCTCAAAACCGCCCTCGCTTAGGAATTTCTTCTCGCCTGGTTCCGGAGATTCCTTGAGAAGAAGGTATTAGGGTATCAGCACCCTGATTAGAGAAGTGATTCTCTAAAAGTCTCTGAATTCAAGAGAATAGATCTTTGTTTGTACGCGCGGTGCGTCCTTTCACATTGTGAAGAAGTCATCTCTCTCTCCGTCCAGTCCGTCTGTAGAGGTCTCTGGAACCGGTCTCTCTCTCCTTGTGCCCCTGGTGGGCTATTTATAGGGAGAGCAGGGGTATAATTGTCCCTAGAAAATATAGAAACAGATTGAATCAAATCTGTTTAAATCTGGGAAGTAGCCTTGCTGCGAGGCTAGGATTGGCTTCTGCGAAGCTAGAAGTAGCAGGTCGGTTGATCATCTTGATCTGTTTTGATCCTTTCCATATCGTTGGAGTATTTTCCCTGATCCTCTTACTCGTTTTAGAAGAGTCAAGAGATTACGGCAATCAACTGCCAAATTTGATCCCAGATCTGATCTTGATTAAATTTGGTCTTGATTCGATCAGATTTGATCTCATCCTGAGATTTAAATGGTCAATAGGTTGACCATAGCAGACTGCAGCGGCGCTGCCCGCATTGAGCTCACAGCGGAGCTGGATGGCGCATGTGACGAAGTCAAAAGACAGCTCTTCAGCGGAGCTAGATGTCGTCTGTGGCGAAGTTACCGGACATCCTTCTGCGCGGTTGCATGTGGCTTCAAGCGAAGTTAACTCTCTGCGGAGTTAGCTGAGCACTTCCGGCGAAGCTATGAGTTAGCTTCCTGACGGAGCTGTAAATGGCTTCAAGGCGAAGTTAGGTGATTTTAGCCTCTCAAGCGAGGCTATCCCTTTGGGCTCATGCGATGCTAAGTGCTAGCATCTTAGACCTGCTGAGGTCTGTTTAGAGGCAATCCGGGCTTACTGTCTGCTTCACTGGATCAGTAGAATCCAAGTTGCTTCCTTGTCCCTCGGAGATGGGTGAAAACTGGTCGTCAGCTTATCTGTTACTTGTCTTTTGTAAATGTCAACAAGTTTAGACATTGTTCGGGCCAGTCAGAATCTTATCTTTTTTAAAGTGTCAACAAGACCCCCTTCAAAGTTTTCAAAAGTCTGCAATGGCTCAGACTTCGAAATACTTTGAACTGCTTTGATCGGTGGTATGTGAAGTTCGAACGTCGCCATGGTGGTTGAGTTCAGCTTTGCTTTTAATCCTGCTTTGGGATAGATTAGCTGAAGAATCGTGTAGATTCGCGACTCTGGGTAGCTTCGCGTCTAGGTAGTTCCGCGTCCGAGCTTCCCGGAATAGGTTCGCTTTGGAACATCTTCCCTTTCCCGTGGCCACAGCCTTCGGCCAGTTACGAGAAGGATCGCTCCTTATTCGAGGTTATAATAATCTCTTTTGCATTAATCGAGGGGAATTACTTCTCCTTTGTGCGCTTCTGAGGGAGAATATTCCCTTTTTCAGGCTTAATAAATGCCTTAATGAGGGAGATCATTTCTTCCTTGTACGGTTTTGAGGGAAACCGTTCCCTTTTTCAAGGCTCAATTAATGCCTTAAATGCGCTCGCGCTTCCATGCTTGAAGCGGCAGCGCTCAGGCCATGAGGCATATAAATAGGACACTTGAGGTCCTCTGAAGAGAAGATGTATGCTTTTCTCTTCTCTTCTCTTGGTTGAGAGAGATACTCAGATCTCTGAACTAGTGGGGATGCCCACTCTGGTTATTACCCGGCCAAGGACCGGTAAGTCTCGATCATCCAGAAACTTTACCAATAAACTGGTAACCTTTAGGGAGTTTATCTCTCTTAACTTAGCTTTAACAGCTACCTCAGGGATTGATTTCCCTTACGTCTGACTGATTTGCAGAGAAGGGCTTCAGCCCAGCTTCCCAGCGAAGCTATCACTTGAATAAAGAAAGATAATTGCATGCTTGTTAAGTTCGCCACACAGGCAAAACTTGGGACTTAGTCTCTTCAAAGTTGAGACAATCTTGCCATATAGGTGGGGTCAAGACTGCGTTCCTCAGGATCAGTCTGGCTCAGCCATATAGGCAAGGTTAGGACTTGGCTTATGCTGAGCTAGCCCATCATCATTGTGCAAGCGAGGCTATCCTCTGCTTAACTGAAATTAATCCTTAACTGAATCGGATATAAATTGCTTCGCCCCAAAGAATTTGACTTAGCATTTTCTGGCAGCTTTTCCTTTGACTTACTGCTAACTTATTTCAGTTTGCATTACAGTGAGCTATGTTCGCCAATCGTTTGTTCTGATGAAATAGGTCAAGAAGTTGCCTCTTGCTTTTCGGTTGAAACTTTAATCCTAAGCAGGAGGAACAAACTGGGGCAACTGATGTGTTTTCCCAGAAGAGGTTGGCAGTCGCTTATCCGAGATGATCCACTTCGAGGTGAGGCTGGTAGTCGCTTATCCGAGATGATCCACTTCGGGAAAGGGACGTCACCTGTAAGGTCTCAGATCCTCCATTGCCAATTTTCATCAAGGAAGATCCAACTTCCTTTGCCAATTTAAGGAAGATCCAGCTTCTTGATGGCAAAATCTGTCATTATGCGAAGGATCACGGCCTTGTCCTGGTGACACCATTTGTCCTGGTGGCACCATCTGCCATTATGTGAAGGATTACGGCCTTGTGCAGGAGGAAGGCCTTTCGTGTCCAGTTGGTTTCGCTTGAAAGTAGATAAGACCACTTGTATGCCTTTTGAGCAAATGATTCTGTTGTATGAAACACAACCTTGATGTAGTAGCATCAATGTACCTTTCCTTTTAAATCAATAAAGATTTATTTTCTGCTTATCTGATTTTGCTATGCCTTCTTTTTGATTTGAGAACGCTTGAATTGGTCCGGCGGAGCTAGACTTCACGTGAAGTTAAAGACAGGATCCTTTTTGAATCAGGAATGAGCTTCCAGCAAAGCTAATATAAGTTTCCCGCGAAGTTCGGGCTGTGCCTTTAGCGAGACTAAGGCAGTCCTTTCGGCGAAGTTATTGATGCATCGTGCGAAGTCCGCATTTGACTCGTGGCGAAGTTAGCCCTTAGTGGGGCTGAATCAGCGCTTCTCGGGAAGGCGCTTTAGGCGCCGTTTCAAATTAATTTGAAATGACAGCTTTTACTGTTTTCGAGGCGTCGTTTCAGGCGATCATTAGCCTATAAAAGCCTCATCGGGCTGAGAGAGAAGGCATCACTTCTCTTTGAAATTTACAGAGCACTTGACTCTTTTCTTCTTCTTCTTCTTCTTCTTCAAGAACTTGCACTGTTCTTCAATGGCTTCCAAGAGACGAGCGGGAAAAGAAGTGGCAACTTCTGCAGCGGAGGGTCTTTCTCCTCCTCCGGTCATCGAATGACCAATCGCGGGTAGGGATCTTTCCCTTTCGATTAGAGATTGTTGTCTCTCTCTAAAAGCCAGTTTCTGGCTATCTTTGGATGAACCCAAAAATGATCAATTATTCTTAGGGAATTCAATTCCCTGAATTTCCCTTTCTTTCTTGATCGGGAATCCAAGAACTGAAGAGTTCTTCTTCAAGCTTCCAGGCGAAGCTATCCCTTAGGCGGTTTACATCCTGTTGAATAACAGGATGCGAGGCTGTCCTTTGAAATTTGACAGAAAAGGATCTTAATGCCCTTAAAATGATCTTTAGACCATAATATCCTTCTGACGAAGTTAGCCCTTGGGGTTGTGTCGCATTCTGTTGTGGGCTGTGTCGCATTCTGTTGTGCTAAGCTTCTAGAGCGAAGCTAACACTTAGATACTTTCCTGTATCCTGCCTTCGTGTGAAGTGCAGAGTTACACTGCAGCTGCAAAGCTAAGCTTCAGAGCGAAGCTATCACTAGGCCAGCTTCGCTCGGAGAGCGAGGCTTTGCCTTAACAAAAATTGCATTTTTGTTTTAGCCTTTGCTTGACTGATGGACTAATCAGTTTTTTTTTTTTTTGCAGTGCACTACACTCCTGGTCCTTTGAATAGTCTATTTGGCACGACAACGGGGTTAGATGGCAATATTAGCCTGCAGTTCCAAGGGCAGGCTTCTCTGTTCAGCGAGCGGAGCTCTCCTGCTCGGGACACGCTTATTTATGGTGGAGACTAGCGCACCATGAGGAGCATTTTGACTACTGCTCCTCTTGAAGATTCTGCCCGAAGAATCCATCGTAAGCCCGGCTTCATGTTTGGAGACGCGACGCCAGACCATGATCGCCAGCTGTTGGGCAGAGAGGGGCAATGGATTTTTCAAATGGATGGCGAGAAGTTCTATCTTTCGTCAAGCAAGCGACACTTTCCTCTGTCCTTCTTCCAATGCGTGACGAGGGCTCGGAAGATGCCGTGGCAAGTGAGTCGGAGTACCGAGTCCGTCCACGTAGGGAAATTGATGCTTCACTCTCCTGGTTATGCAAGAGCAGGGCCTCCTTATTGCATAATGGGCCTACACCCTGGGAATGTACTGCGAGATCCCATTGGGAGAAAATCCTGCAGTGGCACCGACTTTTGGCAATCAATTCTTTAAAGTTTATGGGAACTACCAGGCCACTGATTTTAGGACTCCAGGCTGGATTCACCCTCCAAAGGCATGGTAGAGGGATTTGACTCTATATGTCCTCGCTCATTTCGAGGAGGATCTGGAGAGGCTGAACCTTTATGAGGCCGTCAGGGCGACCTGCTACGGCATTCAGATGAGCGTAGCGTGCTTCTACGCCATTTTCGAGTTATACTGCCCGACTACAGGGACCTTCTTCACCCCTGTTGGCGAACTGGACATGGCTCTACATGAGATGTGGGAAGTCTCTGCTCTGCCCTTGGGATCCTTCCCATATGAAGAATACTTCCCATGTGAGGCAGAATTGGCGCTTCTGAAGAAGCAGAAGCCCGCCTTGTTTGAGACCTACCGGGAGTTGATGTGCCATTTGTACATTTGCTCCAGCATGCATGGAAACAGTAAGGGAACTTCATGCAGCTTGAAGGGCTGGGGAGATTATTTGTTTCCCGATATGGAAAACACTCCTGAAGCGGCTCATTGTGGAGTTGCTGACGAAGATATCTTTAGCCGGATGCACAAGCATTCTCAAGGGGATCTAATTGTGGAAGAAGATGACGGCCCTTATGAGAAAGGTGATATCCTTCGGAGTTTCCATCACCAGGCTCGTCGGCCGATGTCCCGAAAGGCACTGCCGGCTGGTTTCTTGACGATCTGGCTGAAGAGATGTGTGGTTCCATCTTCTTCAGGCGACGTCATTCATCCGACTGTCTTGTTGCCCGCCGTTCGTTTAGTCCATGGTCATTCTCTGGGACTTCTTCCGGCCATGGTGTGCTGTATTCAGAGAGGCCTTCGCGCACTGACGGAGGCTTTCTTAGGCCGCCAACGACGAAGCGTGGAAAGGGGACTGTTTTGCCCCGCGACGGACCCAACCCCAGGATAGGTCTGTCGTACACTTATTTGATGGTGTGGTTTGCCCTGCACTGTCCCTCCTTGATTGAAGCCGGAGAGGACCACCCAGAAGGTGTTCGAACGGCGCTCCTCATCCGATTCGAAGGATGTTCATGGCAGAAGGCTTACGTGGCTGAGGCCCGTAAATTGCTGCGCCGCTATGACGTCTATAGCCTTTTTCGCTGCTTCCCGTACATTCAGGATGCGGGCTATGGTGAAGAGTTCAAGGACGTGGGGGAAGGGCAAACGTCATTGAGCCGGGGAGTTTTTGAGTGGCTGGTCAGCATTCGACCCTCACATTTATTGTATAGAAGCAGGGACACCTGCTACTTGGAGCCTTACGTTCCAAGTTGGTTCGCTCGTCAGTTCGGTTATGACCAACTGTACGTGGGCAACCCAAACAGCAATCTAGATTTCATAGGGAGCCTCATTGATGGAGCCCGTGCCTGGCGGTTCTTTATCACAGGCTGTACCGAGGCGCGGCTGTGCACGCCGTTGAGGACTCCTAACCTTCTGACGACCCTGGGCTTCTGCTAGTGGTATGCAACTTCTAACTCCACACCCCTTAGATTCTCTGTTAATTCTTCGGGTGTGAAGTTAATTTCTCAACGGCTAAAGCGGAAGGTCTCTGAGAAAAATGAGGGTAAGAGGGTTCGCGTCCGGGCATAGAGGAATTCGTTGCTGTCGATGACAGCGAAGCCTCGGACGCAGGAAGTCCTCGCTTTGAAGCGGAGACATGTGCTGAGGCTCCAGCAGCTGCTTCTGGCGTGGTGGGGACAGCCTCCATAGAACATGCCGATGTAGAAGAACTGGAGGAAGAGGATCCTGACGTCCACTTCAAAAGAAAGCAGGAGGGTGGATCTCGTAGGAAGCTGTTGGTGAAGAAGCCCCGGCGTCACGCTCCTACGGTTGTTGCAGAGGGCGAACCTTCTGCGGCACTTCCTCCTCCTGCCCCATTAGTAGCTGAATCGTCGGTTCCTGAACCGACTACTAGCGAAGCCACTCCGGATCCAGGTAAGATCAGTTTCGTCCTTGTAATATGCTTTTCATGTATTCCGGATAGCTCATTACTTGCTTTGCAATTCAGGTGCCGAGGCGGTGAGAAGCCCGAGAGCTGACACTGTTGGAGAACAAGGGGAACATTATGATCCCTTGTTTACTTATAAAGAGGGCGATGAGGCTGGATATTTTGCTGTCTCAGAAGGGTCCAGAGACGGTGCGGCTGGCGTCGATCCTTCGGGCGTTGGGACTTCGAAAAGAAGTTCCAAAACTTCTAGCTCCCTTGGGTGGACCACGGAGGGTTCGGCAAGCGAAGGCGGGCCGGCCATTCATGTTGACTCCGCCAAGGATTTTCCAATGGAGCCCACAGAGACTGATACCGCCACCAAAACGATTGAGGCGACATTATCTTTTGGTATTATTGTGACCTTTTAACACTCGCTATTTGTTGTGCCTTGATTAAGAAAAGTGTTGTTGCAGGTGTTCCGCCTTTGGGTGCGTCGACTTCAAGGGATCCAACCGATCTTCCTGAGGGAACCAGGGGTGAAGCAAGTGCTTTGACCGCAGCGGATGCTGCTGAGTTGGATGCCTTATATGGTGACCTGCCCTCTTATCAGCCTGAACCAGCCGGAGGAACAGAGATTGAGGAGACCGTAGTCACGGAGGCAACCTCACTTCCAACTATATCAATGAGTGAGGTACCTTTAGTCTCGCCGGCGCCATCTATCTTGCCAGGTGCGGAGCTAAGGGTGATTACAAGTCCTACTTCCCTGACGCTGGTGGTTGAGCCCGTTCTCCCGGAAGTAGTCACTAGTCTGACCTCGGTCGTGGCTAGTGTACTGGTTTCAATGAAGACTCCTCCGAGATCACCGACGATCTCTCATGTTGCTACAGCCAGCGCTTCTACCGTTCCTTCCACGGTGGTGTCGATAAAGCCGATGGAATCTTCAGAGGCTGCCCGTCTGCCAGGAGTGATTGAGGCCGAGAATGAATTTCTGGCCAAATTAGTCGATAGCTTTTATAAGAACTTGAGACGATCCATCGCTTTGATTTTGAAAGGCTCGACTACTTCATTTTCTACTCTAAAGGTGGTCTTCTCCCGAAACATCGAGAGTATTCGAGACTTCGAAGGGGACGACCAGGCCACTACATTGGAACTCCTAGTAGACCAACTTGAGAGGAATGTAGAGGAATGGCGCCGTCTCAGCCATTCAGACCTGGAGTCTTCGGTTAATGAGCAGCTTACGCACCTTGTCGCTCAAACGCATGAAGCCCATCTCGCCACTCAGGAAGCCGCTAAGGCCATTTCTTCAGACTTGAAATCCTTGGAGACGAGGAAGGTCGAGCTCGGGGACGCCATAGATGCTTCTAGCAGCGCTCTTCTTGACGCTGAAGATAAAATTGAAAAGGCCAAAGAGATGATCAGGAAGGCAAATCTTCTTTTATCCAAGGCTGAACCAGTGCGTCTTGAAGAGACTGCCCGGCTTGAGCAGCTTAAGGCTCAGAATGACGAACTCTTGCAGCGAGAGCTAGCTCAGAGGGAAACCTTAGTTGAAGTTGAAGCTCGCTTGGCGCAGACAACGAGCTTTAATGAGGCTGAGCTGAGGTCGCAGGCTCTTGTCAGGGCTGCTGATGATAGGAAGACAAGGCTGACCATTCTTGAAGGACGGATCAAATCTTATGACGCACCCCTATAGCTTGTAATATATGTGCCTCCATGTATCACTTCTTTTTGGAATTAATAAAAGTAATTTTATTTTGACCTTTCTGTCGTGTTTCCAACTTGTTCTACTTTCTGAATTGTCGCTTCCAAGTTGTATTTCAGCCTCCTGAGGAAACAGTCCTTACTTGTACTGAATGATGAAACTTGGTTGCCTGCCGGTTCAGAGGTCGCAATGACATAACCGATTGAGACGCCACCAAGTTTGAGGTAGTCCTTGTCGGACTAAAAGGTGAGACCTGGCTATTTGTCGGTTCAGAGGTCGCAATGACATAACCGATTGAGACTCCACCAAGCTTAAGGTAGTCCTTGTCAGACTGAAAGGTGAGACCTGTCTTTCGTAAATGTCAACAAGCTCAAGGTTGAGACTTGTCTTTTGTAAATGTCAACAAGCTCAAAATTGAGACTTGGCTGTCTGCCGGTTCAGAGGTCACAATGACATAACCGATTGAGACGCCACCAAGCTCAAGGTAGTCCTTGTCGGACTGAAAGGGTGATACTTGTCTTTTGTAAATGTCAATAAGTATCGAGACCTATCTTTTGTAAATATCAACAGGCTCAAAATTGAGACTTGGCTATCTGCAGGTTCAGAGGTCGTAATGACATAACCGGTTGAGAAGCCACCAAGCTCAAAGTTAGTCCTTGACGGACTGAAAGGGTGATACTTGTCTTTTGTAAATGTCAATAAGTATCGAGACCTGTCTTTTATAAATGTCAACAGGCTCAAAATTGAGACTTGGCTATCTGCTGGTTCAGAGGTCGCAATGACATAACCGGTTGAGAAGCCACCAAGCTCAAAGTTAGTTCTTGACGGACTGAAAGGTGATACTTGTCTTTTGTAAATGTCAACAAGTATCGAGACCTGTCTTTTGTAAATGTCAACAGGCTCAAAACTGAGACTTGGCTATCTGCCGGTTCAGAGGTCGCAATGACATAACCAGTTGAGAAGCCACCAAGCTCAAAGTTAGTCCTTGACGGACTGAAAGGGTGATACTTGTCTTTTGTAAATGTCAACAGGCTCAAAATTGAGACTTGGCTATCTGGCGGTTCAGAGGTCGCAATGACATAACCGGTTGAAAAGCCACCAAGCTCAAAGTAGTCCTTGTCGGACTGAAAGGCGAGACCTGTCTTTCATAAATGTCAACAGGCTCAAGGTTGAGACTTGTCTTTTGTAAATGTCAACAAGCTCGAAATTGAGACTTGGCTGTCTGCCGGTTCAGAGGTCACAATGACATAACCGATTGAGACGCCACCAAGCTCAAGGTGATCATTGTCATAGGTTTAATGTTAACGTAACAGCGAAATGGATGGAAAGATCTTTGTATGTGGTCTTACCATTCCATGGATGAGAATTGGTAAGTGATTTTGGAGAGGGAATCAAATGGGAATTTTTTCCATTATGTTCGCAAAGGGGGAAACTTACAATAAAAGATTTGAGGAGCTAAATTACAAGTATTCTTAAAAAGATTACAAGTAGATCTCCTCAGAGATTCTGGAGAAGTGTGCCGATAGGAGTCTGGTCAATGCGCGACCACTTTGTCCCTTTGACGATGCGAGCGATGAGATTCCCTTCTCGCCTGGTTCCGGGAATCAGAGAATAAAAGGTTGGTAGAACCCTCTTGCTGCTTCTCAAAGTCGCCTTCAATAAGGGATTCCTTCTCGCCTGGTTCCGGAGATTCCTTGAGAAGGACGATGTTAGGGTATCAACACCCTGGATAGATAAAGTAATTCTCTAAAAGGTCTCTGAATTCGAGAGCGCACGGTGCGTTATGAAGAAGCCTCTGCTTGTGGAGTCCTCTTTTTCTCCGATCCTCTCTCCTTGTACCCCTGGGGGCTATTTATAAGGAGAGCAAAGGGTATAACCGTCCCTTGAAGATATGGAAACAGATTGAATCGAATCTGTTTGAATCTGGAAAGTAGCCTTGCTGCGAGGATAGGATCAGCTTCTGCGAAGCTAGAATTGGCAGGTCGGTTGATCTTCTTGATCCTTTCCATATCGTTGGAGGATTTCCCATGATCTTCCTACTCGTTTTTAGGAGAGTAAAGAGATTGTGGCAATCAACTGCCAATTTGATCTCTGATTTGATCTTGATTGGATTTGATCTGATTGGATCCGATCTCATCCGGAGATTTGATTGGTCAAAGGTTGACCATAGCAGACCAATAGCGGAGCTGCCCGCTTTGAGCTTGTAGCGGAGCTAGAGAAGCAGCTTCTGGCGAAGTCCGAAAGAAACCCTTTGGCGGAGCTGGAAGTCCTCTGTGGCGAAGTTTGCGAGTTAGCTTCTTGGCGAGGCTTAGGATGGCTTCAAGGCGAAGTTGGATGATTTTAACCTCTCAATCGAGGCTATCCCTTCGGCTCATGCGATGCTAAATGCTAGCACCTTAGACCTGCTGAGGTCTGTTTAGAAACAATCCGGGTTCACTGTCTGCTTGCTGGATCAGTGGAGTCCAAGTTGCTTCCTTGTCCCTCAGAGATGGGTGAAAACTGGTCTTCAGCTCGTCTGTCACTTGTCTTTTGTAAATGTCAACAAGTTTAGACATTGTTCGGACCAATGAGAATCTTGTCTTTTTTAAGTGTCAACAAGACCCCTTCAATGTTTTCGAAGGTCTGCAATGGCTCAGACTTCGGAATATTTTGAACTGCTTTGATCGATGGTGTGTGGAGTATGAACATCGCCATGATTGTTGAGTTCAGCTTCGCTTTAAATCCTGCTATGGGATGTAGATTCGCCAAGGAATCATGTAGACTCGCGTCTGGGTAGCTTCGCGGCTAGGTAAGTTCGCTCTGGAACATCTGTCGCTTTCCCGAGGCCAACTGCCGTGGGCTGGTTACGAGAAGGATTACTCCTTTCTTCGCGCTGATCGAGGGAGATATTCTCCGATCTGCACATTTTCGAGGGAGGATATTCCCTTTCTTCAAGGCGCCATAAGTGCCTTTATGAGGGAGACGTTTCTCCCTTTGCACGGTTCCAAGGGAAGCCGTCCCTGTTCTCAAGGCGCAGTAAATGCCTTAAATGCGCTCGTGCTTCCACGCTTGAGGCAGCAGCGCTCAGGCCATGGGGCCTATAAATAGGACACTTGAGGTCCTCTAAAGAGAAGCGATCTGCTCTTCTTCTTCTCTTCTCTTGGTTGAGAGAGATACTCAGATCTCTGAATTAGTGGGAATGCCCACTCTGGTTATTATCCAGCCAAGGACTGGTAAGTCTTGATCATTCAATGACTTCACCGATTTTAGGGAATTCATCTCCCTTAATTCAGCTTTAGCGGCTGCTTCAGGGATTAGCTTCCCTTGTTCTCCATTTAACTGATCTGCGGAGAAGGATTTTGACATAGCTTCTCCAACGAAGCTATCATTCTGACTTGATCACAGAAAGATCATTGCATATTAAGTCCGCTGCACAGGCAGAACTTGGGACCTGGTATCTTCAAGGTTGCGCCAGTCTTGCCATATAGGTGAGGCTAAGACTGTGTCCCATAGGATTAGTCTGGCTTCGCCATATAGGCGAGGCTAGGACTTGGCGTTTGCTGAGCTAGCCCATCACTGCTGTGCAAGCGAGGCTTATCCTCTGCTCAAATCGAAATCGGATTGCTTCGCCCCAAAGAATTCGGCTTTAGCGCTTTTGCAGTATCTTTTGTGTTTAACTGCTAACTTGCTCCAATTTTGCATTGCAGTGAGCTATTTCGCCGATCTTGTGTCTTGATGAAAGAGACCGAAAAGTTGCCTTATGCTTCCCCAGTTGAAGCTTTACTTTTAAGCAGGAGGAACAACTTGGGGCAGCTGATGTGTGTCCCAGAGGCTATTGGCAGCCTCTTATCCGAGATGATTCGTTCTGAGGAGAGGCTGGTGGCCGCTTATCCAAGATGATCCACTTCGGGAGGGCGAATGTCACACCTGTGAGATCACTGACATCACTGCCAATTCCCATTATAGGTGATCTATCGTGTTGGCGGTGATAAGTTCATTGCCAATTTTCATCAAAGGTGATCCAGCTTCCTGGTGGCAAAATGTACCATTTTTGTGGAGAATTATGGCCGTGTCCTCGTGGCACAACTGGTTACGGCCTTGTGCAGGAGGAAGGCCTTTCGTGTCCAGTTGGTCTGGTCTGGAAGCAGATAAAACCACTTGTATGCCTTTTGCGCAAATGATCTTGCTGAGCAACTAAATTTGTTGTACGAAACACAACCTTGATGTAGTATCAATGTACCTTTGCTCTTAAATCAATGAAAGTTTATCTTCTGCTCATCTGATTTTTGCCTGGCTTTATTGAGAATTTGGTCATAGCGGGGCTAAACTTTGTGTAGAGTTAAGGACAGGGTCCTTTTTGGATGAGCTTCGCACGATGCTGACATGTTGGCGAACTATGCCCTTAGTGGGCTAAGGCGACCCTTTTGGCGAAGTTCTTGATGAACTTGTGCGAAGTCCGCACTTTGATTCATTTAGCGAAGTTAAGCCTTAGTGGCTGAATCAACGCTTCTCGGGAAGGCGCTTTAGGCGGCGTTTCAAATTAATTTGAGACGACAGCCTGTACTGTTTTTGAGGCGTCGTTTTAGGCGCTGATTTGCCTATAAAAGCCCGATCGGGCTGAGAAAGAGCAGATCTCTTTACTTGAAATTTTTAGAGACCTTTGACTCTTCTTCTTCCTTTTTCTTCTTCAAGAATTCAAGAACTTCCACAGTTCTTCAATGGCGCCCAAGAGACGAGCGGGAAAGAGATCGCAACCTCTGCAGCGGAGGGTCCTTCTCCTCCTCCGGTCATCGAACGACTAATCGCCGGTAGGGAACTTTCCTTTTCGATTAGAGACTGCCGTCTCTCTTTTAAAGCCGATGTCTGGCTGTCTTTGGATAAATCCAACATGAGAACAATCATGGTCTCGTGATTTTAGGGAGTCCAATTCCCTGATTTTACCTTGATTTCTTGATCGGGAGTCCAAGAACTGAAGAGTTCTTCTTCAAGCTTCCAAGTGAAGTTAACCTTTAGGCGGTTCATATCCTGTTGAATGACAGGATGCGAAGCTGTCCTTTGAAATTTGACAGAAAAGGACCATAATGCCCTTCTGATGAAGTTATCCTTCGAGGTTTTGTCACATCTTGCTGTTCGTAGCTAAGCTTCCAGAGCGAAGCTAACACTTGGATGTTTTCCTGCATCCTGTCCTCGCGTGGACGCGGAGTTACACTGCAGCTGCGAAGCTAAGCTTCGGGACGAAGCTATCGTTTAGACCGATCCTTGCTCAGAGGGCGAGGCTATGCCTTGTCAAATTTTGCGTTCTGATTTTAGCCCTCTTTCGACTGATGAACTAATCATAATTTCTCTTTGTTCCTGTAGTACACTATACTCCTGGTCCTTCAAACAACCTGTTCGGGACGACCATGGGATCGGATGGCAATATCAGCTTGCAATTTCAAGGCAGGCTTCTCTGTTCAGTGAGCGGAGCTCCTCGTTCGGGACACGCTCATTCATAGTGGTGATCAATATACCACGAGGAGTATCCTGACCACAGCTCCTCTTGAAGACATTGACCGTCAAGTTTATAGGAAGCCCGATTTCATGTTCGGGGATGCCGCGCCAGACCCTGACCACCAACTACATGCAGGGGAAGGGCAGTGGATTTTTCAGTTGGATGGCGAGAGGTTCTACCTTCCGTCCAACAAGCGCCATTTTTCTTTGTCTTCCTTCCAGTGCGTGACGCAGGCTCGGAAGATGTCGTGGGAAGTGAGCCGGAGTACTGACTCTGTTCACAGAGGAAAATTGATGCTTCAATCTCCTGGCTATGCAAGAGCGGGGCCTCCTTATTGCATAATGGGCCTGCATCCTGGGAATGTGTCGCGAGACATCCCAGTGGGAGAAAATCCTGCAGTGGCGTTGACCTTTGGCAACCAATTCTTCAAGGTTAATGGGAACTACCCGGCTACTGACTTCAGGACTCCAGGCTGGATTCACCCTCCAAAGGTGTGGTGGGTGAATTTGACTACCTACATCCTTGCTCATTTCGAGGAGGATTTGGAGAGGATAAACCTCTATGAGGCCGTCAGGGCGACCTGTTACGGTATTGAGATGAATGTGGCGTGCTTCTACGCCATCTTTGAATTGTATTGCCCAGCTTCAGGGACCTTCTTTACCCCTGTTGGTGAATTGGGCATGGCCCTGCATGAGATGTGGGAAGTCTCTGCTCTGCCTTTTGGATCTCTTCCCTATGAAGAATACTTCCCGTGCGAGTCGGAATTGGCTCTTCTGGAGAAGTAGGAGCTTGCTTTGTTCGAGACCTACCGGGAGTTAATGTGCCACCTGTACATTTGCTCCAGTATGCATGGGGGCAGTAAGGGAACCTCTTGCAGCTTGAAGAGTTGGGGAGATTATTGTTCCCAAATATGGAGAACACTCCTGAAGCGGCTCATTGCGGAGTTGCTGATGAAGACATCGTTGACCGGATGCAAAAGCACTCCCAAGGGATCTAGTTGTGAAGGAAGACGATGGTCCCTATGAGCAGGGTGATGTTCTTCGAAGCTTCCATCATCAGGCTCGCAGGCCGATGTCCCGGAAGGCACTTCTGGCTGGTTTCCTAACAGTCTGGCTGAAGAGGTGCGTGGTGCCGTCTTCTTCGGGTGACATCGTTCATCCGAATGTCTTGCTGCCTGCTGTTCGTTTGGTTCACGGTCGTCCTCTGGGACTTCTTTCAGCCATGGTGTGCTGTATCCAGAGAGGCCTTCGTGCATTAACGGAGGCTTTTTGCAGGCCACCAACGACGAAGCGTGGAAAGGGGACCACTTCGCCCCGCGACGGACCTAACCCCAGAATAGGTCTGCCGAATACTTACTTGATGGCGTGGTTCGCCTTGCATTGTCCTTCTCTAATCGAAGCTGGAGAGGATCCCCTGCAAGATGTTCGAATGGCGCTCCTCCGCCGATTCGAAGGATGCTCATGGCAGAAGCTTACGTGGCTGAGGCCCGTAAATTAGTACGTCGCTATGACATCTATAGTCTCTTCCGCTGTTTTCCCCGTATTCGGGGTACAGGCTATGGGGAAGAGTTCAAAGATGGGGAGGGGCATTCGTCCCTGAGCCGGGGAGTCTTTGAGTGGCTGGTCGGTATCCGGCCTTCACATCTATTGTACCGGAGCGGGGATAGCTGCTACTTGGAGCCTTACGTCCCAAGTCGGTTTGCTCGACAGTTTGGATATGACCAACTGTATGTGGGCAACCCGAATCTCAATTTGGCTTTCATGGGGCCTTATTGATGGGGCCCGTGCTTGGCGATTCTTTACCGCAGGCGGTACCGGGGCGCGGCTGCGTACGCCGTTAAAGAATCCCAATCTCCTAATGACCCTGTGCTTTTGCCAGTGGTACACCACTTCCAACTCCACACCTCTTGGGTTCAATGCTAACAGCTCTGGTGTGAAGTTAATTTCTCAGCGGCTGGACAGAAGGCTTCTGATAAAAGGGAAGGCAAAAGGGTTCGCACTCCAGGTATAGAGGAGTTTGTTGCTGTGGAAGACAACGAGGCTTCAGATGCCGAGAGTCCTCGCTTCGAGGTAGGAGCGGGGGCTGAGACTCCTGCAACTGGCTCTGGTGTGATGGGGACGGCTCCTTCTCGTTGTATAGAAGAAGTGGAGGAAGAAGATTCCGAAATCCATTTCAAAAGAAAGCGGGCAGGTAGCTCCCGTAGGAAATCATTGGCGAAGAAGCCCCGCCGCCAAGCTCCTACGATTGTCGTAGAGGGTCATCCCTCTTCAGCGATTCCTCCTACTACCCCATTAACAACTGAACCGTCGGTTGCTGAGCCGACTAGCGGTGAATTCGCTCCGGGTCTGGGTAAGATTAACCCGTCCATATAATATGCCTTTTTGTGTGTTCCCATTGACTTATTATCAATTCTTCTTGATTGTAGGGCTGAGGCAGCTGGAGAGCAAGGGGAACATTATGATCCCCTATTTACTTATAGAACTGAGGCTGGTTCTTTTGCCCGTCCGGAGGAGTCCGGAGGTGATGTGGCCGACATTGGTCTCTCGGGCGCTGGGACTTCTAAAGGAAGTCCTGCGGCATCGAGCTCTATCGGGTGGTCCACAGGATACTCGGCAAGCGAAAGCGAGCCGGCCATTCGTGCTGATTCTGCCAAAAATTTTCCGATGGAGCCCCTGGAGACTGATGTGGCTAACGAGATGTTTGAGGCGACATCATCCTTTGGTATTGTCCTAACCTCTTGACTTCTTCTGCATGTAGTGTCCCGACTAACCGTAGTCTTGTTACAGGTGTTCGGCCTCAAGATGCATCAGCTTCAAGAGAGCCGGGAGATCTCCCCGAAGGGTCAAGGGGTGACATGAGCGCTTCGACCACGGCTGATGCTGCTGTGCTGGATGCGCTATATGGCGACCTGCCCTCTTATCGGCCCAAGTCAGCCGAAGGACTAGAGGTTGAAGGGGCAGCAGTTCCGGAGGTGTCCTCACTCCCAACTATATCAACGAGTGAGGAGCCGACGATTTTGCCAAGTGCGGAGCTGAGGGTGATTACAAGCCCTACTTCCCCAACTCTGGTAGTTGAGCCTGCTGTTTAGGAGATGGTTGCCAGCCCTACCTCAGCGGTGGCTAGCGCACTGATTTCCATGAAGACTCCACAGAAACCACTGGCAATCTGTCCTACTGTTGATGTTCCTATCGCTCCTTCCACGATAGTGACAACCAGGCCGGTGGATTTTTCTGAAGTTACCTTTCTACCAGAAGTGGCTGAGGTTGAGAACGACTATATAGGTGACCTCGTCGATAATTTTTATAAAGGCTTAGGGCGAACTATCGACCTGGTTTTGAAGGGCTCGACTATGCCGTTCTCGAAGTTAAAGGTGGTCCTCTCCCGTGGCATCGAAAGTATTCGGGATTTCGAGGGGTATTACCAGGCTACTGCTTTGGAACTCCTGGTGAATGAATTTGAGAAGGATGTAGAGGAATGGCACCGTCTCCGCTGTTCGGACCTGGAGTCTTTAGTTGATGAGCGGTTTGCGCGTCTTGTCGCTCAAAAGCACGAGGCCCGGCTTGCCGCACAAGAGGCTGCTAAGGCTATCTCTTCTGACTTGAAATCCTTGGAAACAAGGCAGGAAGAGGTCGGAAGTGCGATTGACGCCTTCACCAGTGCTCTTCTTGACGCTGAAGACAAGATTGGGAAGGCCGAGGAAATGATTAGGAAAGCAAATCTTATTTTATCCAAGGCTAAACTGGTGCGTCTTGAAGAAACTGCGCGGCTTGAGTAGCTTAAGGCTCAAAATGAAGAGCTCTCACAGCAGGGACTGTCACAGAGGGCAACTTAGGCGGAGGTTGAAGCTCGTCTGACCCAGGCAATGGATTTCAATAAGGCCGAGCTGAGGTCGCAAGCGCTTGCCTAGGCTGCTGATGATAGGAGGACGAGGCTGGACTCCCTTGGAGAGCGGCTCAGATCTTACAGTGTGCGCCTGTAGCTCCATGTACTTTCTCCTTTTGAATCAATGAAAAATTTTTTCTTCTTGTCGAATCTCCAATCTTATTCTTCTTTTTGAATTGCGATTCCAAATTGTATTGCAATTTCTTGAGAACATAGGTCTTGTTGGGTTGGATGATGAGACTTGGCTATCTGTCAGTTCAGAGGTCGCGATGACATAACTGGTTGAGACGCCATCAAGCCCGAAACCGGTCCTTGTCGGATCGAAAGATGAGACCTGTCTTTTGTAAATGTCAACAGGGCTCGGAATTGAGACTTAGCTGTCTGCTGGTTCAGAGGTCGCAATGACATAACCGATTGAGATGCCACCAAGCTCAAGGTAGGTGATACTCATATTTTTATAAATGTCAACGAGTATCGAGACCTGTCTTTTGTAAATGTCAACAGGGCTCAGAATTGAGACTCGCTGTCTGCTGGTTCAGAGGTCGCAATGACATAACCGTTTGAGACGCCACCAAGCTCAAGATTGGTGATACTTGTCTTTTATAAATGTCAACAAGTATCGAGACCTGTCTTTTGTAAATGTCAACAGGGCTCGGTTGAGACTCGGCTGTCTGCTGGTTCAGAGGTCGCAATGACATAACCGATTGAGACGCCACCAAGCTTCAAAAATTGGTGATACTCGTCTTTTGTAAATGTCAACGAGTATCGAGACCTGTCTTTTGTAAATGTCAACAGGGCTCGGAATTGAGACTTGTCTTTTGTAAATGTCAACAAGCTCAAAATTGAGACTTGGTTGTCTGCTAGTTCAGAGGTCGCAATGACATAACCGATTGAGACGCCACCAAGCTCAAAAGGTTGGTGATACTCGTCTTTTGTAAATGTCAACGAGTATCGAGACCTGTCTTTTGTAAATGTCAACAGGGCTCAGAATTGAGACTTAGCTGTCTGCTGGTTCAGAGGTCGCAATGACATAACCGATTGAGACGCCACCAAGCTCAAAGGTGGTGATACTTGTCTTTTGTAAATGTCAACAAGTATCGAGACCTGTCTTTTGTAAATGTCAACAGGGCTCGAGGTTGAGACTTAGCTGTCTGCTGGTTCAGAGGTCGCAATGACATAACCGATTGAGACGCCACCAAGCTCAAAAGGTTGTGATACTTGTCTTTTATAAATGTCAACAAGTATCGAGACCTGTCTTTTGTAAATGTCAACAGGGCTCGGAATTGAGACTTAGCTGTCTGCTGGTTCAGAGGTCGCAATGACATAACCGATTGAGACGCCGCCAAGCTTTAGAATTTGGTAATACTCGTCTTTTGTAAATGTCAACGAGTATCGAGACCTGTCTTTTGTAAATGTCAACAGGGCTCAGAATTGAGACTTGTCTTTTGTAAATGTCAACAAGCTCAAAATTGAGACTTGGCTGTCTGCTGGTTCAGAGGTCGCAATGACATAACCGATTGAGACGCCACCAAGCTCAAAAGGTTGGTGATACTCGTCTTTTGTAAATGTCAACGAGTATCAAGACCTGTCTTTTGTAAATATCAACAGGGCTCAGAATTGAGACTTGTCTTTTGTAAATGTCAACAAGCTCAAATTGAGACTTGGCTGTCTGCCAGTTCAGAGGTCGCAATGACATAACTGGTTGAGACGTCACCAAGCTCAAGAATTGGTGATGGAACTTTGGAATAGGTCTCGTTTTCACGAGAGAATCACTGTCATAGGTTTAATGTTAACGTAACAGCGGAATATATTTGTGGCCTTACCATTCTATGGATGAGAATTGGTAAGTGACTTTGGAGGTCTCGTCCTCACGGGGAGAAACGAGGGAATTGCTGTCATAGGTTTAATGTTAACGTAACAGCGGAATGTATATATGGTCTTACCATTCTATGGATGAGAATTGGTAAGTGACTTTGGAGAGGGAATCAAATGGGAACGGGTCCCTTAGGATTTTTAGCAAACCCCCAGCTATCAACGGGTTTGATATGCCTTTACCAACTACCGTTTGAATTGGGCTAGCCATGCCATTCCCCTCAGCATGATGAGTTGTCGAGGATTTATGTTGGGCTTGCATGCCAACATTTTCCTCTATCCTTAATCGTTAAGGATGTCAGATTATCTGGTTAATATATGCATAACCTTGATTCTCCTTCGGGACAGCCAGTACGTGACCAGGTTCCCACTGGTTTACAGTTGTATTATCTCGCTTGGAGGAAGAGAAAGGCTCTCTTTGTGTGTACTTTGGACACGGAGATCTTGATCAGAGTGTAGTGTTAACTTGATCATGAGAAGGATCCTTGATTAAGGATAATACTTCTTTAAGAACTTGCCATTGATCGGCATCATGAGTAGGTCGCCACCTGAGGTCATAAGGCGGTATGCTCCATTTGAATAGACTGTTTCTATCACAAACGGCCCTTCCCATTTTGGCTGAAATTTGCCTTTGGTCTTGTGCGTCATAATCATCGGTCGTCTGACGGCTAAAACCAAGTCTCCTTTCTGGAAGATCCTCTGTTTGACCTTCTTATTGAAGGCTTTTGAGATTCGAGCTTGATATAGCTCGATATGCTGGTGAGCTTGTAGCTGCTTCTCATCTAGGGCTTCGAGCTCTTGAAGACGCAATCGATCATTGTCTTCTGATGTGCTCTTGGTGGTCAGAGCTACTCGCAATGACGGCATCTGGATTTCCAACGGGATGACTGCTTCGCACTCATATACCAGGGAAGAAGGCGTATTACCTGTCGGTGTTCGAACCGTGGTCCGTTAGGCCCAAAGACATTCACCAAGCTTTTCGTCCCAATCCCGCTTGTTCGAGGAGACGAATTTCTTGAGTAACTTGATGACCGTTTTGTTGAATGCTTCCGCCAAGCCATTGGCGGCAGGATTATAGGCAGTTGAAGCCACATTCTGAATTCTGTATTTATCGCAGAACCGATAGAATACTTGACTTATGAATTGGAGACCGTTGTCGTGGATGATCCGCCTAGGGACACCAAATCGATAGATGACATGGTGCTTGATGAAATTAACCACATTAGAGGTTTTGACTTCAACCAGCGGTATAGCTTCCGCCCACTTTGAAAAGTAGTCGGTTATTGCCAGGATAAACCGGTGTCCTTTTGTCGAAGAAGGGCTGATTGGCCCTACGACATCGATTCCCCATGCTTCAAATGGCCATGAAGCAGCAGTCGGGTGGAGCAGCTCCGAAGGCTGGTGTATGAAATCCGCATGAATCTGACACGCTTTACACCTTCATGCATATTGGATGGCGTCGGCTATCATAGTTGGCCAATAGTATCCAAGTCTGTGCAACCTGTCCTTAAGTTTTGGACCTGGCTGATGAGCGTCGCAAATGCCATCATGTGCTTCTTTAAGCACTTCCCGTGCCTCTGAATTGGAAAGGCAACGGAGGAGAATACCGTCATATGAACGACGGTAAAGTGTCTTCAATGTCGGATCGTAGTAGACGGAGAGACCTTCGTCTGACGGACGCCGCTTCTTTAGGATCGTCTGGAAGCAGACCGTGCAAAGCATAGTCAATGAGAGGAAAGCGCCAGTCTCTTGGTTCAAGATCCGTGGAGACATTATAGACTTCTCGAGTTCTTAGCATGTGCTTGGAGCATACAAGATGTCGAGTTGCGACTGTGAGGTGATACTCGGTGTCGGCTGGCAAGGCTAGTGTTGTTGCTAATGCAGCAGAGCGTCCGCCTTGGTGTTTTGGATCGAGACACATGCCCGATATAGAAGCCTTCAAATAGGTTGGCCAATTCAACGGCCGTGTGATAATAAGGCACCAAGTCCTCATGGCGGACTTCATATTCGCCTTTAACCTGATTGATGATCAGTTTTGAATCGCCATAAGCTTCGAGGTAGCGTACCCCCATTCCATGGGCGAGTTGAAGACCGATGAGCAGAGCATTATATTCTGCTACATTGTTGGAGCACGATTCTGTCAAAGAAAATGCTCTTGGAAGAACATGGTTCTGCGGGGAGATAAACACAACCCCCACTCCGGCAATAATCTTGCCTTAGGGCCCATTCGCGATGCTCCATCAAAGAACATCTGCCACACTTCCTCTTCTGAGGTTGCGTAAGACTCGAAGACTTCATCAGGGATATCTTCATGAAGTTTTGAATGTTCTGGAACTGGATGAGCAGCCAAGAACTCCGCAAGGGCCTGGCCTTTAACCGCCTTCTGAGGCGTGAAGATCATATCGTATTGAGACAATAAAAGTGCCCACTTAGCCAATCTTGAATTCAATGATCCTGGCTTCGTCATAAGAAGACGCAATGGTTTACTCTGGAGATGACATGTATGGTCTGGCCGACCAAATAATGTCGTGTCTTCTGAACAGCGAAGACGAGAGCTAAACACTCTTTCTCGATAGGGTTGTAGCGAGATTCCGCTCCTATGAGAGTTCTGCTCAATAATAGATGGCCTGCTCGTGGCCATTGTCGTCCTTTTGAGCGAGGAGGGCACCGAGGGAGTAGTCCAGAGCTTTTACATAAAGCAAAAATGGTTTCCCTGATGTAGGGGCCACCAAGACTGGAGGCTTTGTGAGGTACCTCTTGATGTCTTCATAAGCTTCCTGGCAAGCTTGATCCCATACGAAGGAAGCACCCTTTTTCATGAGTCGGGTGAACGGTTGACAACGGCCTAAGAGATTTGCGATGAAATCTTCTAATATAAGCCAGTCTACCTTGCAAGCCTCTGAGCTCTTTGAGATTCCTCGGTGGATGCATGCTTTGAATGGCTTTGACTTTGTCTGGGTCAAGATGAATCCCTTTTGATGTAACAATAAACCCAAGGAACTTGCCACTTGACACTCCCAAGAAGGATTTTGTTGGGTTCATTCTCAGTTGATGAGCCCGCATTATGTCGAACATCGTTCTCAGGTCGCGAAGATGTTCATTCTTGTGGCGGCTTTTGACAGCAATGTCGTCGACATAGCACTCCACCGTTTTTCGGAGATGATCGCGGAAGATCGTACTCATTGCCCGCTGATAGGTTTGCTCCGGCGTTCTTCAGTCCGAAGGGCATTACAATGTAGCAGTATACCCCCAATGGTGTTCGGAACGAAGTATGCTTCTCGTCGTCGGGATACATCTTAATCTGGTTGTATCCTGAAAAGCCGTCCATGAAAGACATTCTTTCGAACCCGCATGTGTTATCAATCATGACGTCGGTGATGGGTAGCAGGAATTCATCTTTAGGACAGGCCATATTGAGATCACGGTAGTCGATGCAGATCCGTATTTTCCTGTTCTTCTTGAGGACGGGGACGATGTTAGCTACCCAATCTGGATGTTGTTCCTCCTCATGAAGCCACATGCAATGAGCTTGTGAACTTCGGCTTCAATAGCTTCCATGATGTTTGGGCGAAACTGACGTTGTTGCTGCTTGACTGGCTTGACGTCAGGCTGATGTTTAGATGGTGCATAGCGACCTGTGGATCGAGTCCGGGCATATCTTCGTAGCTCCATGCGAAGACGTCTATGTACTCCTTTACGAGTATTATCAATTCTTCCTTCTCTGTAAGTGATAGGCTTTCACTTATGAAGATGGGCTTGGGGTTATCTTGACTTCCCAGGTTGACCTGCATCACCTTATCTTCAGTAGGTGGTTCGCGCAGTTCAAATCGCTTTTCCCATTGGAGGTCCAAATGCTGGGCCCATGGTTCCTCGTCAGTGGCTTCTGCGGGCTCCAATTGACTGCTTGAGGTCATATTAGCAGTGAGGTTTTTGAACATTCCTCCTATACTGACATCTGAATCCCACTCAGAGGATGAGGCTGAATGTGATGGAACTGATCCATCGTCCTTGGCTTGAACCGTTGCTGACGATGTGGGTGTAACATACCCTAACCCCTGCGTGTACTATCATAGTAATTTGCAGGCTTCCCTTTAGGCACAAAGTTCCACATCAAACCGCGCCTTCCTTTTCTGAAATTCAGGCCTGCTCCATGCTTCAAGTCGTATCCCATTTTCTTCATAATATGACGTGCCGGCTGCGCGTAATGGAAGAACTGTGGAATGTCCGAATCTGAACTTGAATCTGCAACGGTAGGTCCCCGTGGTTGGGTTCTACCGAAGATTATCGGTAACTGACCTTCTCTGGATGGCGAATCACCAACGTAGCCCCTTCTGCGGATTCCATTGGTGTGCTGGCCACGCTTGGCTTATGTAAAGGCATGTGTAGAGAGCCATCCGTAATGGACTCAAATAGCCCAACATTCGTAGGATAATCAAAAGAATATTATCATTAATTACCCATTCACCTTCATCCTCTGAAGGAGTATTACATAGGGGATTATTGAGACATGCTATAATTGGTTCACCAATCAGAATGGCTGGCATGCCTGCTTCGGATTCTGAATCCGCCTCGTTGCCACTTTCATCGTCGTCCGGCAACGGTTCTTTAAGTGCTCCACCGGCCTCTTGATACAGAAGAGCGTCAGTGAAGTAGTTTTTCACCCCTTTGAATGGTTGCCTTTCAGCAAAGACAGTTCGTACTGTCGCATCATCTTCAACATATTTGAAGCATTGGTGTAGAGTAGAGGGAACGATCCAGTTGGCATGGATCCATGGCCGTCCCAGCAGCAGGTTATATGATGTGTCAGCGTCAATGACATAGCATGTCACTTCTGACTTTAGGCTCCCGATTCTACAACGGAGTCGAATTTTCCCTAGTGGTTGACTGCTCCTGGCGTTGAAAACCGTATATTGTAGTAGTGGTTGCGGACACCTGTACAGCGGTATACCGAGGAAGTAGAGGAGCCTTTTGGGGATGATGCTAAGTGCGGACCCCGGATCGACTTGTATTCTTTCCATGCACGTTGAACCGATATATCCGGTGTAGTACAGAGGTCGATCGTGCTTGTTGTCTTTGAGAAGCATATCTTCCGCCGTGAAGGTAATAGCGGGCACCTTGGATTGTGCATGATGACATTCTGGGCAAGGAGACTGAACATCGTCGTTAGGGATCTCAGGCATGCATGTCAGAAAGGATTCTGCATTGGCTAGCGCATCCCTGAGTGCTTCTCTTGTCTCTTTCGAGAGACGAAGGAGCTCGTGTATAGTGATACGAGCTGGGATATTGGCCAGCTGAGCCAATATGTCAAACTGAAAGGGTGTATCAAACCCTTGGCCTGGTGGTTTCTTCAACACGTGGTCGAATCGCACCTCCTTAGGCCTCTCTTTTCCCTTTGGGATTGGAGTGGATGCTGGTACTTGTACTGACGTCGTTTGCTGTTGTATCTCGTCAGTAGACTTCTCATACTGTTTTAAGTATGATTTTCCAGATCGGGTGCCCGTCTGTTGAGGCGCATCGGCTTGCGCTGCGCAAGCATGCTTTTCTCCTTCGGAATCACTGAGGGAAGCTGAAGTAAGATTGCCGTCGTCCGGCAGGATGGAGATGACATTGCAAGACTTGCCCTTTGACTTGGGCTTCTTTGAACCCCACTGCACGTCTTGGACGAGGTCTGGGTGTATCCACATGATTTCCCCTGTCTCCAATGTTAAGGGAACAAGACCTTTATTATCTTGAGCTGTAGCTGGAGGATGTTTGACTTCCAACCGTGGCGCAGGGACTGGATAAGTTCCGTCAGGAACTGTGACCTTTAGAGTTTTGCCGAACTCGAGGGTCACCATATTGACAGTGACTTTCTTCTGCTCCGTCTTTAATGTCAGAACCCCGGCATCGATCAAGGCTTGTATTTGTCTTTGAGGACATAGCACTTGTCAGTAGGATGGTGGATCATCTTGTGGTAGAGGCAGTATTTAGGGTCGTTTGTGCGCCCTATCTCATTGGGACGCCGAGCATCTGGCAGTTTCATTTTGTTCCCTTTGTGGAGCAGATGGAATATCGTGACCACCTGGTCGTCTTTGAAGGAGTACTACTTTGGAGGGAACTTAGGCTCCTGATTGTTGAAGCCACTCTTCTTGGCCTTCGACTGCACATCTCCGGATAACTCCACAGACATAGTCTCTTTGCCTTTAGCTTGAGAAGATTGCGGCAGGTCGCTACGCCCTTTGTTGTTCGTCCCCCACTTGCCTCTAGGGGCGGATGGTTTGAACTTTTTAGCCGACTTCTCGGCTATCTCAGCTTTTCGACCAATTCTTTCCAAGTGTGGGCCTTGACAGCCCCCATGCGAACTTCTACTTGGTCTAAGAAGTTGTGTCTGCATGTCTGTAAAGCATGGGTAGTGGCATCCCTGCTGGGCACATCAAGGATAAGTTTCTGAACCGTTCAATGTAGTCACGGACAGATTCGCCCTTCCTCTGCACAGTGGAGAGGAGTTTGTCCATGGTCACTTCGGTATCATCCTCATAGAAATGAGAGAGGAACCGAGTTTCCAGGTCGATCTAGGAGTTGATAGAGCCCGAGGGAGACTTTGGAACCAGTCAAATGCCATCCCCTTTAAGTACCATGAACAGCCTAGCCATGATGGCGTCATTGCTTATAACATTACCAGTCTGAGACCGAAAATAGTAGATGTGCTGATTTGGCGAGCTCTTTCCATCATAGGTATGCATGTTGGTGGTTTGAACTTCGGTGGGTATGGCACCGAATCCCACTCCAATGGGTACGGACGGACTGCCCCTACTTTCTTTATTCATCCCTCTGAGTTAGGGATGCGATTTGAGCCTGGAGACCTTAAGGACTTCAGCGTCTAAGAAGGAACCCTCCTTGGATTTCTCTAGCTTTGGTTGCTCATTGCTGAAGTGTTTCCTCCTCGTCGTGATTGCTCCCGGCATCATTGTTATTCCGGTTATTGAGGAGTTGAGCGAGCATCTGTTGAATATTGTCCAGGCTTCTTGCTGTGTTCTGGAAGTTTTCTCTTGAGCTTCCAGGCGCCGACGAAGGTCGTCGTTAACATTATCAGCCATATTGACTGATGCTCTGTCTGTTCGTACCGAGCTAACTGTCGCCGAAGAGGCGTACCCACTATCTTCATCTTCTTCATCCCGATGATTGGAGTGATCTCCTGGGCTGTGATGAGGCTAGGACCGTCGAGGAAGAAGGCTGCTCGTAACTGTAGGGTATTGCCACCCTGGATCTGGTGTTCCAGAAAACACCTTCTTCATGCACCAAGACTTCGCCTAAGCCTGGGCTGTAATCTGGATCTGGGGAGCTGTAGGGGTGTCGTCAGATGTTTGTCTTCCCCTGCGCAGCTCTCGCCCTCTCCCAGTCATGTTGACGGATGCAGAGGGTAGATCTCGCAAGATACTCCTTCTGCGATGCTTCATCGGGGCTTGTACCGATAGCCGATCAAAACTGACCGTCGTCTTGGAGGCGTGGCGGGGATTGGTCCCAGCCGGCAATGGACCCGAGTGGAGTGTCACCAGCTGACATCCCACTTGTCGACAACAGGGGAAGAGGTTTGTCTGTCCGTCAATAATTTCCTCAAATCAGACCCGGTTGGGTCTCTGCAATCGAGCGCAAAGGCTCTTTTGGATCGCACATGGGACGATGTCCTGCTTCTTTTATCCCTGCAGATGGGATTAGCACTGAATAGTGCTTTGGTTCTAGCTTCGCCATCAGGCGTGAGCTTAGTGCTTGACGCACTGGAAAGCGGAGCACGCTGCGGTGCTTTACCCGCTATGCTGCTGCGAAGGCAACTAGCCTTAGATGGTACTTTTGGCTTCAGTTCCGCGGTCACGGGCCCTGCGCGTACGCTGTGGTACAGTAGCTTCGCTCATGAGAAATGGGCCGGCGCGAGGCGTTGCTGCTCTAAATTGGACGACGGTATTGATTGCCGTTGTAACTTTATGAGTGGAGCAGACAGGCATCTTGCCTTTTTCTTTTCGCAAGAGAGGCGCGGTTTAGGCGTAGCTACGCCTGAAGTTTCGGTTGGAAACTTCTGTTGAGGCTTCCATATCCGCCTTGGCAGAGGAGACTTAGGTTCGCAGGGAACCTGATTAGCCACACACGAGGCTGAGGGGTTGTTGTCAGAATCTGCTCCCAGTTTCTGATTTGAAACCTTGGTCGTGGAAACCTTCCTATGCTTCCGTGCTCGAAGCATTGGGCCACCCCCAGAGAGGACTTCTTCAAATCTTGCTTGATCGAACTGAACCACCGAGTTCTCACAAGTAAAGGGAATCAGACTGCGGACGTGCTTCCTTGTTGCGCCAAATAACCGCAGTAGGTTCGTAGAGAACCTTTTCCGTCTCCGCAGAGACTTTCCTTGAAGATTTAGCCAGAGGGGCTCTGGCTGCACCGGCTTTTTCTGAATTCAGAGTTAGACCCGAAGGTCTGTTCGTTCGCATTGCGACACTTGATTCTCGGCAGTGGAGAATTTCTTCCCCAGCGGAGTCGCCATCTTGTTTTCCATTATGTTCGCAAAGGGGGAAAACTTACAATAAAAGATTTGAGGAAGCTAAATTACAAGTATTTCTTAAAAAGATTACAAGTAGATCTCCTCAGAGATTCTGGAGAAGTGTGCCGATAGGAGTCCTGGTCAGCGCGCGACCACTTTGTCCCTTTGACGATGCGAGCGATGAGATTCCCTTCTCGCCTGGTTTCCGGGAATCAGAGAATAGAAGGTTTGTAGAACCCTCTTGCTGCTTCTCAAAGTCGCCTTCAATAAGGGATTCCTTCTCGCCTGGTTCTGGAGATTCCTTGAGAAGAAGGACGATGTTAGGGTATCAACACCCTGGATAGAGAAAGCAATTCTCTAAAAGGTCTCTGAATTCGAGAGCGCACGGTGCGTTATGAAGAAGCCTCTACTTGTGGCGTCCTCTTTTTCTCCGATCCTCTCTCCTTGTACCCCTGGCGGGCTATTTATAAGGAGAGCAAAGGGTATAACCGTCCCTTGAAGATATGGAAACAGATTGAATCGAATCTGTTTGAATCTAGAAAGTAGCCTTGCTGCGAGGATAGGATCAGCTTCTGCGAAGCTAGAATTGGCAGGTCGGTTGATCTTCTTGATCCTTTCCATATCGTTGGAGGATTTCCCCTGATCTTCCTACTCGTTTTTAGGAGAGTCAAGAGATTGTGGCAATCACTGCCAAATTTGATCTCTGATTTGATCTTGATTGGATTTGATCTGATTGGATCCGATCTCATCCGGAGATTTGATTGGTCAAAGGTTGACCATAGCAGACCAATAGCGGAGCTGCCCGCTTTGAGCTTGTAGCGGAGCTAGAGAAGCAACTTCTGGCGAAGTCCGAAAGAAACCCTTTGGCGGAGCTGGAAGTCCTCTGTGGCGAAGTTTGCGAGTTAGCTTCTTGGCGAGGCTTAGGATGGCTTCCAAGGCGAAGTTGGATGATTTTAACCTCTCAATCGAGGCTATCCCTTCGGGCTCATGCGATGCTAAATGCTAGCACCTTAGACCTGCTGAGGTCTGTTTAGAAACAATCGGGTTCACTGTCTGCTTGCTGGATCAGTGGAGTCCAAGTTGCTTCCTTGTCCCTCGGAGATGGGTGAAAACTGTCTTCAGCTCGTCTGTCACTTGTCTTTTGTAAATGTCAACAAGTTTAGACATTGTTCGGACCAATGAGAATCTTTTCTTTTTTAAGTGTCAACAGGGAACAGGTCCCTTAGGATTTTTAGCAAATCCTCAGCTATCAACGGGTTTGATATGCCTTTACCAACTACCGTTTGAGTCGGGCTAGCCATGCTATTCCCCTCAGCATGATGAGTTGTCGAGGAATCATGTTGGGCTTAAAGGCCAACATTTTCCTCTATCCTTAATTGTTAAGGATGTGGATCATCTAGTTAGCGTATGTATAACCTTGATTCTCCTTGAGACAAACACGTATGACCAGGTTCCTACTGGTTTATGGTTGCGCGATCTCGTTTGGGGGAGAAAGAGGCTTCTCTTTGCATGTACCTTGGATATGAAGGTTTTGATCAGAGGTGTGGTGTTAACTTGATCATAAGAAGGATCCTTATCAAGGATAATACTTCTTTAAGAATTTGCCATTGACCGTCATCATGAGTAAATCGCCATCTGAAGTCATAAGGCGGTATGCTCCGTTTGAATAGACTGTTTCTATTACAAACGGTCCTTCCCATTTAGGCTTGAAATTTGCCTTTGGTCGTGCGTCATAATCATCGGTCGTCTGACGGCTAAAACCAAATCTCCTTTCTGGAAGATCTGTGTTTGACCTTCTTATTGAAGGCTTTTTTGAGATTCGAGCTTGATACAGCTCGATGTGTTGCTGAGCTTGTGTCGCTTCTCATCTAGGGCTTCGAGCTCTTGAAGGCGCAACCGATCATTGTCCTCTTACTTGATCTTAGTCATTAAAGCGACTCATAATGATGGCATCTGGATCTCCAATGGTATGACTGCTTCACACCCGTACACCAGGGAAAAAGGCGTATTGCCTGTGGGGGCCCGAACCGTGGTTCGGTAGGCCAAAGACATTCACCAAGCTTTTCGTCCCAATCTCGCTTATTCGAGGAGACGAACTTCTTGAGCAACTTTGATGATCGTTTTGTTGAATCTTCCGCCAAGCCATTAGCGGCAAGATTAATAGGCAGTTGAGGCCACATTCTGAATTCGGTATTTGTCGCAGAACCGATAGAATACCTGGCTTATGAATTGAGGACCATTATCATGGATGATCCGCCTAGGGACACCAATCGATGGATGACATGGTGTTTATATGAAATTAACCACGTTATAGATTTTGACTTCAACTAGGGGCATAGCTTCTGCCCCATTTTGAAAAGTAATCGGTTATTGCCAGGATAAAACCGGTGACCTCTTGTCAAAGAGGGGCTGATTGGCCCTACGACATCGATTTCCCCATGCTTCAAATGGCCATGAAGTAACAGTTGGTGGAGCAACTTCTGGGGGCTGGTGTATGAAATCCGCATGAATTTTGGCATGCTTTGCACCTCCGTGCATACTGGATGGCATCGGCTATCATGGTTGGCCATAGTATTCAAGCCTATGCAATCTGTCTTTGAGCTTTGGACCTGGCTGATGAGCTCCGCAAATGCCGTCATGTGCTTCTTTAAGCACTTCCTGTGCCTCTGAATTAGAAAGGCAACGGAGGAGGATGCCGTCATATGAACGACGATAAAGTGTCTTCAGAGTTGGATCATAGTGAAAGCAGAGAGACCTTTGTTTGATAGATGTCGCTTCTTTAGGTTCGTCTGCAGCAGACCATGTAAGGCATAGTCGATGAGAGAAAATCGCCAATCTCTCGGCTCAAGATCCGTGGAGACATTATAGACTTCTCGGGTTCTTAACAAATGCTTAGAGCATACAAGGTGTCGAGTTGCCACTGTGAGATGATACTCGGTATCGGCTGGCAGGGCTAGTATTGTTGCTAATGCAGCAAGAGCGTCCGCCTTGGGTGTTTTGAGATCGAGACACGTGCCCCGATGTAGAAGCCTTCAAACAGATTAGCCAATTCGATGACCGCGTGGTAATAATGCACCAAGTCTTCGTGGCGGACCTCATATTCGCCTTTAACCTGATTGATAATCAGTTTTGAATCGCCGTAGGCTTCAAGGTAGCGTACCCCCATTCCGTGGGCGAGCTGAAGACCAATGAACAGAGCATTATATTCTGCTACATTGTTGGAGCATGATTCCGTCAGAGAAAACGCTCTGGGAAGGACATGATTCTGTGGGGAGATAAACACAAACCCCACTCCGGCAATGGTCCTCTGCCTTTAGGACCTATTCGTGATGCTCCATCAAAGAACATCTGCCACACTTCATCCTCTGAAGTTACATTGGACTCGAAGACTTCATCTGGAATATCTTCGTGAAGTTTTTGAGTCTTCCGGACTGGATGAGCAGCCAAGAACTCTGCAAGGGCCTGCCTTTAAACCGCCTTCTGAGGGATAAAGATCATGTCGTATTGAGACAAAAGGAGTCCCATTTAGCTAATCTTGAATTCAATGATCCTGGCTTCGTCATGAGAAGACGCAGAGGATTCACTCTGGAGATGACATGTATGGTTTGGCCGACCAAATAATGTCTGTCTTCTGAATGGCAAAGACAAGAGCTAAACACTCTTTCTCGATAGGCTTATAGCGAGATTCCGCTCCTATCAGAGTCCTGTTCAGATAATAATGGCCTGCCCGTGACCATTATCGTCCTTTTGAGCAAGGAGGGCACCAAGAGAATGGTCCATAGCTTTCACATAAAGCAAGAATGGTTTCCCTGATGTGGGGCCACTAAGACAGGATGTTTTGTGAGATACCTTTGATGTCTTCATAAGCTTCCTGACAAGCTTGATCCCATACGAAGGAAGCACCCTTTTTTCATGAGTCAGGTGAACGGTTGACAGCGGCCTGAGAGATTTGCGATGAATCTTCTAATATAAGCCAGTCTGCCTTGCAAGCCTCTAAGCTCTTTGAGATTCCTCGGTGGAATGCATGCTCTGAATGGCTTTGACCTGTCTGGGGTCAAGATGAAATCCTTTTGATGTAACAATAAACCCAAAGGAACTTCCACTTGACACTCCCAAGAAGGATTTTGTCGGATTCATTTTCAGTTGATGAGCCCGCATTATGTCGAAACATCGTTCTCAGTCACGAAGATGGTCATTCTTTTGCGGCTTTTAACAGCATGTCGTCGACATAGCATTCTAAACCATTTTTTCGAGATGAATCGCGGAAGATTGTACTCATTGTCCGCTGATAGGTCGCTCCGGCGTTCTTCAGTCCGAAGGGTATTACGGTGTAGCAGTATACCCCCAAGGGTGTTCGAACGAAGTATGCTTTTCATCGTCGGGGTACATTTTAATCTGATTGTACCCTAAAAAGTCTTCCATGAAAGACATTCTTTCGAATCCACATGTATTGTCAATCATGACATCGGTAATGGGCAGTGAGAATTCGTCTTTAGGACAGGCTGTATTGAGATCACGATAGTCGATACAGATCCGTATTTTCCCATTCTTCTTAAGGACGGGAACGATATTAGCAACCTAATCTGATGTTGTTCCTCCCGTTATGAAGCCATGCAATGAGCTTAATGGAGCTTCTCGCTTCAATAGCCTCCATAATGTTCGGGCAAAACCGGCGTTGTTGCTGCTTGACTGGTTTGACGTCGGGTCTGATATTCAGAC